>CM052722.1:113038751-113075708 GCA_028551405.1 Uromys caudimaculatus | reverse complement strand
CCGCTCCCGAATTAAACCTCGTGTGATTGCAGCAAGGACGGTCTTTCGTGAGTTCTTGGGGGGTCGCGCCGTCCCGAGATTTGAGTGAGGATCTCCCCGATTTGGGGGGTCTTTCAGCAGGACAAATGAACTTTTAAAAATATGCAACTCTATCTTGGATTTCTGGTTGTTTTTGAGATTTTTTTTTTAAAGATTAAAACTTTTTTCATATGTAAAGCTATTTCACTTTCATATGTTTATAATACCTAACATGCATGTCTAATACACATAGAAGTCAGAAGAGGGCATTAGCTCCCCTAAGAGTGGAGCTGTAGACTGTTTATGAACCACCATGTGAATGCTGGGAACTAAACCTGGGTCCTCTGAAAGAGCAACAAGTATTCTTAACTGCTGAGTCATTATCTCTGCAGCCTAGAATTTAACTTTTTAAATTTTCATTTTGAGACACTGTCCTGGAACTCCAATATGTAGATAAGGGTACTCTTAAATTCAAAAAGATCCTTCTGTTTCTGCCTCCTAAGTGCAGGGATTAAAGGTGTGTAGAACCATGCCTGGATAAAAAACTTTAATATTATGTAATCTGTATCCAGGATAGAAAACTGTTGGGATACTCATCCACTGTGTGAAGGTGTGTATATCCTTCCTCACCTGCCTAAGGCACCTCCTGACTTGTTTAGAGGATAAGCAGGACTTCTGGGCAGAGAGGGAGACTCTGGGAAAGTCAGAGGTGGGAGATTCGGGACATATGAACTAAGGAGAGGTAATGAGCTATGTGGCAGAATGTAGAAATGGGTTAAATTAAGAGCTAGGGGCTAGAGAGATGGCTCAGCAGTTAAGAACACTGACAGCTCTTCCAGGGGTCCTGAGTTCAATTCCCAGCAACCCATAGTGGCTCACAACCACCTGTAATGGGATCTGATACCCTCTTCTGGTATGTCTGAACACAGCTGCAGTATACTCATATAAATGAAATAATAGTAAATCTAAAACAAAATTAACAGCTAGATAGGAGTGAGCCAGCTAAGGCCAAGCTTTCGTAATAAAAGATCTCTATGTCATTATTGGGAACTGGAGCCGAAGAGACAGCTTGGTTACATTTGGCACCCCACATCGGTGCCAGCTCCTAATAATGACAAAGACCTTTCATTAATATGAAAGCTTGGCCTTAACTTAGGCTTGCTCCCAACTAGCTCTTATAACTTAAATTAACCCATTTATACTAATCTACCTTCTGCCACATGGCTCATAACCGCTCCTCAGTACCCTAACCTATTTCTTCCTCCATGTCTGACTGACGAGCCTACAGCCTCTGACTCTTTCCCAGAGTCCCTCTCTCTGCCCAGAAGTCCTGCCATTCTGCTTATTAAACCAGTAGGTACCTTAGGCAGATAAGGAAGGACAGAAACATTTTTAGCAGAGTATACAAAAAGATTATCTCCAAAGAAAACCTGGAAACTGAGCAAGAATAAACAGGCAAAGAGTTAGGATACCCATGGGTGCACTGTAGTCTTTGAATCTACCACCATACCGCTAATCCCAGGAGCTGAACAACAATGTACTGGGATGATGCCTCATTTCTTTTCTATCTTGTAACCTCAGATGTTGGTGTTGGCCTCTCCTGACTAAAGTATCTGCATGTGTTGTCATATGCAGTTCTGCCTACATTTCCCATAGGCTTATCCACACATTTGATTACATGGTAGTTATTTTTCTAAGTGGTTATAAGTACTTCAGGGAGTAGGCCCAGAAATAAACCCATAACCAAAACTTAGACTTATCTGTGGGTAGCATTTGATTCCTTCCCCAAGACCAAGCACAACCAAAGGGAAAAGCTACACTGATTCTGGAGACCTAAAGCCAAGCACCTGTGCCATAGCAGCCTAGCTCCCACCCCAATAGGAAGAATCAACAAGGTAAAAATAAACACGTTTATTATTGTGTCCACGAAAGCAAAGTCAGGGTGGCCTTTGTTAATACCCCCTGAAAAGTTGACAACAAACAGGCATGCATGACAACTACCACTGCCACCACCAAGTTTTCCTCTAATGAAGTGAGGTTCTCCCACCAGATCCCCGTACCCTAAGGGTCAGAGGCAACAGGGCTAGGAGGCTCCAGAGGAAGGTACATGTGAGCCTACTGGGCTGTAGAAGGCCAGCATTTGCTGCTTCCTTGGCAAGATTGGGTGGGAGACAAGCATTGCCCTAGGCTATGCCCTGCACCCCCTAACTAGAACACACAAAAAAGCCCCTACCCACCCCCACCCCCAGCAAACACCGCTAAGGCAATCAGCCAAAACTCCTGTTAAGAGCTTCTCTGAAACCAATACCCTTAGGGATCCATCCAGAAGGGGTTGCCTTCTTCAGCTTGTATGGAATAGTAAACAAAGAGCAGAAAGGCAGCAAAGACCAGAAAGAGTAACAGCTGGCCCCAGAGTGGAACCTGTCGATCCTGGCCCAGAGCAGCAGCAGGGGCCTGCTTTTCTGGCCGAATGGCACGTCGGGTAAGCCATGAAGAGGGAGAAGATGAAGAGGAGGACACAGAAGAGGTGGAGGATGTAGGATAATATGATAAGCCCAGGGAGCTTCTGGAGACATTGGAAATGGGGCGGTAGTGTGCGATGCTCTGGTAGGCACTGTCTCGGCCATAGATGGGGCGCTCCCTGTGGCAAAAGAAGGGGACAGGTAGGCAAGAGAGTCTGAGCCTCATATTTGTCCCTGTCCCTTCATGTGTTTACTACTCACCTATCCTTGCCTTCCTCTTCTGAAGAAGAGAAAATGTCATCACGAACCTGCAGGATAATTAGGATTAGAAATGGGGAAGAATGGTTTCCCCCAAATGTCTCTGGCTAGCCCACTCTAATCACATCCTGGGAGCCAGAAAATTGCTCCCCCACACCACTCTGAGTCCATGCCCTCTTTATCTGTGAGGTCTTGCCGCTCAGTTACTAACCCTGTCGACTTTGTCTTAGCATCCTTTTATGCCCCTGGATTCTCAGGAGGCTTAAACCTATATCCTAGAGTGCAGGAGCTGTTACATATTGTCTGATCAAAAAGAAGTTTGTGAGCTGGAGAGATGGTTCGGTGGTTAAGAGCACGTATTATTCTTCCTAGGTACCTGAGGTCAATTTCCAGCACTCACACCAGGTGGTTTACAACTATCTGTAGCTCTAGCTCTAGGGGGAATCTGACAACTCTGGCCTCTGCAGGCACTGGCACTCATGCATACTACCCACAGACATATACATGTAGTGAGAATTCTGGAATTTTGGTTTCTTTAAAAAACACAGAAATATTTTAAGAATGTTTTTGTTTTAATCCTAGGTGTGGGATATGGGGCTGCTTCACAGCAGCTGACTATGATTTGCCTTATGCTTTTAGCAAAGGTGTGGTTTTGTGAGTTGCAGATAGTTTCTGCAATTGTGTGATATTTGAAATTCTGGGAATTTTTCAGAGGGTATGTAAATACTATAGCCCCGATAGGTGGGGTTGGTTGTAGTTTGTTAGTGGCTGGGGTCAAAGAAGACACAAGGAAGAAAGAAATTAGATTCAGGGATCTTTATTTCTCTTTCCCCGATATCCTTCTTCCTCTCCTATCTAATAATTGGAGGTGAAATGGATGGGGGGATACCCACAAACTAACAAAAATTGCCTATACATATGTATAATCAAAAGTAATTAAATCTTTAAAAAAGCCAAAAACTCAAAAACATTTGTATGTGCTGCTGGAGATGAAACCATAGGTAAATGCTCTTCCACTGAGCTATATGTCCATCCCCAAATCTAATAGTTTTGAAGGCTCCAATGTAGAACTTTTAACCCAACAGCTGTATGCTAACCCTAACCATATTTGAAGGCCTAAGATCCACTCTCTGCACCTAGTATCTCCTTGGACTATCCAAACCTAGAATCCCAAAGGCTGCACCCCAAGTATGCCTACCAGTCAACTCACCTGGTGATGGAAGGTATCAGCATCTACAAGTGAAGTCCCCGACTGGCGGAAGCTCTTGGACATGCCCACGGACTCAGGCTCCCCATATGTCCTGGTGGTCAAATAACTCTCCTCATAGTAGTCATCATTATAGTCTTGGGGAGGAAAACAGTGGTAGAGGAAGAAGTGGTGCCCCTTAACTGGCCTCATCCTCCCCCCCAAGTTTGTGTGTGTGCTGTGCCAGTTTTTCCCCTCTGGAGCCACTGAGAACTGGTATGAGGGGGTAAGGTCTGGGGTACCCTGTGCCCAAATCCCTGAAGCATGGGATAAAGACATCAGTGTTCGTCCCATACCTGCCTTACCCTTGCTCTGGTAAAGTAAGGCGTCTTCTTTTTTGGGCAGATCATACATGTCTGAATCCACTGAGGCTGAATCCAAGTCTGCATGTGAAGAAGGAGGTACAGGACCCTTCGATCTCCAGGCTTCCCCCTACTCCCTCAGTAGCTTCAGCCACACCCTCCCTCCCTAAGCCTTGTGCCCCAAGCTGCTCTTTGGGGCTCTGCGGTTAGGGGCTTACCTGAGAACCGATAGGAGAATGAAGATGACGACGAGTTGGGGGGTGAGAGCCTTCTTCTCTGGGTCTCGTACTCGAAGATTTTCTTTTCGTAGAGCTTGCGAGTGGAGCCTGCCCAGACACAGGGTGCGAAGCGATCAGGGGGCGCGAGCAGAGCACCCCAAGAGCACAGCACTAGGGAAAATGGGGAGGGGACCTGAGGGGAGGGGGAGGGCAGGGAGAACGCTCAAGGAGGAGCGCGGGAAAGCGGAGGACCCAGAGAGGTTCTGAGCGTCACCGGCTGCAGCATACCCACAATAGGCCCATGCGGGATGTTGTACTGGCGTAGCACTGCGGCCAGCTCAGTATCGGACAAAACCGCATAGTCGTCCATGGCAGACACGGCTGGCACCTGGAAGCCGTGTTGAACGCCAGGGGCGGCCGGGACCTATAGACAGGGCCCAAGAAACCGACAGTTCCGAGCCTGGCAGAGAAAGCGCCAGAGCCTCAAGAGTGGCTGTGGGTACGTCGCGCCGCCGTCACGCTTGCGTCACAGCCGTGGCTACGCAGTTGCACGCGCTCCTTAGAGCAGGCCCAAACCCGCCAGAACGGCGAGTGCAGACCCGTCTAGCTGAGGGAACAGGCTGGGCTGGCAAACAAAAACGTCAAGCTTGTGTGAGATTGGCTCGAACAGGAAGAGGGCGGGGCTTGGAGGGAGCATGTGAGGCAGTGGATGAGACTTCCTTTGAGATCTAGGCTGCCGAGGGGCGGAGCTAGCTAGACTTCACCAGAGGGTGCATTAGAGTGCTACTTGCTAGAGGGGTGACAAGTGCTCGTTCTCAGCCGGCCAAAACCGGCTTGTGATTTCCCAAGCTGTGAGATCTCACACACTTTTGTTACTGGCTTCATCCTGATTTTATTCCCCGGCGTTCCAGTGCCTAGGGTTCTCAGCCGCAGTGTGGTCCACAGCAATGCGAAGAGCCCAATCCTGAAAGCGAACCCTTCCAGAGGGCCTGACGCTGCTGTGAGCTCTTTGTGTGCACAAGTGCTGTGAGACAGGGCTCTCTCTCATCACCTAACATAGCCACCCACAGACTCCTGGCACTCCCTACCCATCTCCGTTGGTCTTCCCAGTCTCCATAGCCCTGGCCTGCACACCTGCACAGGCTAGTTCCATCCGGGAGGAAATGGGGCCGGCACTGGGCCAAGTGGCCCCGCCAGCACTACAGGATCAAGCAGCTTTCCAAAGGTCCAGGGCACGCCAATGGGCACAATCAGAGGGCGCCTGCCTGCCGTGTGATGCATGTAGATCGGTACACCTTGTACCTGCCTAACTCACCATTCCATCCATCTTGGGCCCTGAGGAGTTCTGGGGGAGAGGTCTTCTCTGGCAGAGTGGAATGGTCTCTAAGCTTGGTGTGACCTTAGAGGCCTAGACAGTGTGCAAAGCCTAGAGCAGTATTTCTCAACCTTCTTAATGCTGCGACCCTTTAATACAGTTCCTGGTGTTGTGGTGACTGACTGCCAACCATAACATTATTGTGTTGTACTTCATAAGTGTAATTTTGCTATTGTTATAAATTATAATATAAATATTTGATATGCAGGATATCTGATATGTAAGACCCAAAGGGATATCGACACAGAGGTTCCGAACTGCTGGCCTAGAGGCAAACCATGGGAATTGATGGAGGCTTACTAAGGATCTGGATCAAAGAAAGGTTACCTTGAAGAGTGACTATGACCATTATATTCTATACAAAGTCATGTGGATCTAGATAGGCTGCCCTTTATTGGAGAGATCTAGGAGAAGGGGTACATGTAGAAAAGGTGCGTAGGATGCCTGATCTCTTAAATCAGTGGTTCTCAACCTTCCTAATGCTGTGACCGTTGTAACCACAGCAGTTCCTCATGTTGTGGTGACTCCCAATCATAAAATATTTTTGTTGCTACTTTATAATGGTAATTTTTGCTACTCTTATGAGTCATAATGTAAATATTTTTGGAGATAGAGGTTGACAGAGGGGTTGCAACCCACAGGTTGTCTTAAATGATAGTGAGTACTCTGGTCAGTTCTAGGCTGGCCTGATGACACTTTAGTGAAGGTCACAGGCCAATTCTCTATGGAAGTTTAAAGTAGGCAATGGTGAGGAGGCTCTCTCTGTCTCTGGAAATGGAGCTGTATGAATCTCTGGAAAAGGTACTGTGTTAAGGAAAGACAGGAGAAAGTTCTTGGGCAGAGTATGTGTGTGAGAGACAGACAGACAGACTGACAGACACAGACACACAGAGAGACACAGAGAGACAGAGACATTCTGCCCATTCAGCAACTACTTTATGAATTTTTTTTTTAGTTTTGGCAAAATCAGATCTTCCAGCATCCCCCTCCCCCTGTGCTGGCCCCTCTCCCAGAGGCCTCTGCATACAGAATGAATGCTCAATAGTCCCCTCCCCCATACAGAATCAAGTTGCTTCCTTATGAGGTCAAGGAATTTTAGGTTTGCCTTCTCCCTAAGGAATACCCTCTGCACCTGCCTCAGCACTCTGCCTCCTAATCCCCCTACTATCCTACTATAAGATCCTATCACAGACGTTACCAGGAAGCTGTACTGTGGTCTTCTTACGCATACTGTCTGATGACCTAGACCTAGACCTTACCTATTGCAGTGTAGCTTCCTTCTCTATCATTCAGCAGAAGAATCAGGATCTCAGAGTTGAAAGAGGCTTTTACAACAGATTCAAGTTGAGTTGAGTGATTTATGGAAATATTCTCTCCAGGAAATCATCTAGGTGCTGCAAGACTGGCTTTATACCTCAATCAGAATTTGTCAGAGGGGTAGAAGGATATGTGTAGGGCATTCTGGGGGTCTCTGGGAAATTCTGAAAAGGAGTAGCCTTGGCAGGTATGGCTAATTGAGGAAAAAAATCTTGGAAGCAACCCTTTCTAAGAATAAGAAAATTGTTGGTCCTGTAATTACATCCAGCACTCAGGATTTTGAGGCACAGAATCGAAAGTTTAAGGCCTGCATTAGCTTCAGGGTGAATTCAAGGCCACACTGGGTAACTTAGTGAGACCCTGTCTAAAATTCAAAAGTAAAATGGGGGCTTGGGATGGAGTTATTTTGGTGATAGAGTACTTGGCTGGCATGCATTAAATTTTAGATTCAATCTCCAGAAACTGCTACCTTCTCAAAGTTGTGAGGAAAGGTCTACATGAAAACATTTCTTCTTCAGAAGAAGAAGAATATGTTTTTAGCTTATTATGCTTTTTAAAATTTTACCAAGGAACAGTTAATTCTAAGATTAATCTTCAAGATGATATACTTGAAAGAAGTTGGGGACAATAACTTCTTGTGTTTTCAGTGAGTGTGCACTGAGAGGGGCAATGAAGAGAGTTCTAATGCAGTGTGTTGGGTGTGTGTGTCCTAAAATACAACTACATATTAACCACCTCATCATGCTCCTACCATCTTCCTACCAATTGATATGATTACCATGTCTCTGGGTAAATGGGTTTCTCCTCTAAAAGGACAGTCATTTTCATGAACTCTGGTGCAGACACCACATGAATCTGAAATCGGGCTACTAATTAGCAAACAATGATAATGTAGCTCATATTGGGGTTGTAGGGAAAAAAAATAAAATAACAGAATGTTGAAATGGAATTTCTTTATGTGGCCTTCCCCTAGGAAATGACATTTGAGTTGAATCTGAAGCTACCAGGAAATGGCCATGTAGAAGAGGAAGAGAGAGCTTGACAATATTAGGTAATGGCTATGCCCACTAAGTTCACAGATATTTGGCTCTTTGTACCACACTGCACATTCCCAGGCTTTGGGACTTCTCCTGATTGCTTCTAGAATTCAGTATATTTCTTCTGCTTGCTCCCAGGCACCTTACAGGGACCAAATCAATGATAGCTGGAGGTGGAGGTGGGAGTGGGGTGTCATCACAGGGCTCAGGGACCTACTGGTGTCTTAGGAGTGGTTGGTGCCCACTACAACTAATTACCTGTAATCTCTCATCCCATGGAGCAAGATCTGACCTGTGTGGCCAACCCAGGTTTGCTCAGAGACAGAAGACTGTGACTGTGGGGAACTACTCAGAATAGGTGGCCTTGGAACAGAGCCTCCTTTCCAGCCAGATAAATCTTGGCTCCCCTACACTCATCTAGCCTCTTAAAGGTTGGGCTTAATTAAACATAGGGTTTGCAGACCCTGCTCTGGAGGTGAGCCCTACTCCCTTGAAGCCTGGCAGCATTCACAGAGCGGTGATCTCATTCTGGGGGGCGGCGTCGCCAGTTAGCGGGGCACTTGAGCTCGTGGCGAGCCCCGCACCCCCTCCCTGCCCCCAGCTCCCGGGCGATTTTTACCAATTAAGGCTTTCTTGCCGGGCCGGGCGCGGGGCGGGCGTGGGGCGGGGATGCAGCTAACAAGAAGGCGGGCGGCAGCGGCTCATTCGCGTGGAGGCGCGCGGCGCGCAGCGGACGCCAGTGGAGCTCTGAGGCTTCCAGCGCGGGCACGGACAGCTGGGCGCCACCCCGCGGTTGCAGGGACAGCAGGTGAGGGCTCTTTGGTCAGCTCCAGGCCGGATAGTCCTCAGATAGTGGATGCGCGGCTCCTGAGCTGGGGAGAGGCCTGGAAAGCAGTCACAGAGACCAAGGCCAGGTGCAGGTTGGGTCTGGACTCAGGTCCCAGGCATCGCGTTGGTGTCCAGAGATAGCCTTGCATAGTTTACCACAAATTTATTGTATCTATGCCCAGGAATCTGAGAGCTTGAGGCCAAGGGAGGAGTCCTTGAAAGGGAGGCTGGTATCTGAGCGTTTGTTACCTATCTGGGAAAGGTCTTTTGAGACTAGTACCCTGATTAGGATAAGGGTGAGTGACAAGTTGGAAGGACATTTTTTTTCTTTTTTAGCCAATGTCAAGCGTGGACACAAGAGAGATGAAACACGGGTGGATACAAGAGTCCTCTGCTGGTTTAGACATGGGGAGCTGATTCCAGGGCTGTGGCAGGGGCATGGCCAGCTAGATTTTCAGTCTGGGTTTTGGGTCCTGTCTCAGGTTGGTTCTGAGTATGATGGTCATTGCTGGCCAGGACATAAGCATCAACATTCCTAGGTACCAAAGCCAGACTGGGGCCAGAAAAAAATGGGTGAAATCCATCCCCAGTCAATTGCAGCTCCAGACAGTCTGGCCAAGGTGCGAGCTCACTGTTCTCTTCTGCCACACCTGGATTTGCCTTAAGGGCACTGGTCTCACTTTGGGGATTTTCTGTTTCCTTCCCTCCTGGCGCCCCCTGGCTACACAGGTCTAGAAATAGCTCTTCAGAATCCCAGTATAGCTGGTGGGCTTCGGCCTATAGCTCCCTGTGGGAGGGCCCGGTCTGGGGTCTGAGAGGAGTGGGGTAGGGAGGTGGGCGGGGTGTGTCTAACGTCCAAGAATCTACTCCAAATAAGGGAAAATATGAAAGAGCTGGATTTTGGCTTCCTGGGGCTGCTCCATCTGGGTCTTTGGGATGGAGCGACATCTGGTGGTGGCACTTGTCCACTAAGGATAGGACGTCCCCCCCACCCAGTTCCCTCTTTCCCCCTAAATAGCCAAATCATAGGGCTGGAAGCTAGGAAACCCAAGTTCTTTGTGTTCTGTTATTATGATTCAGTTTTCCTTGTTCTCTGTAAATTAATGAAATCAGGTGATCCAGCCAAATGCCACTGCGTGGAAAATCATTTATTGATGCAATTCCATACATGGGGATTTGCTCTCCATTAGGTCAGGGGGACCAAAAATATTACCCTATTTGTGTCTTGAATAACATGGCTGGAAGTTTCCATTTGGGTTACCCCTTCGCAGTTCTGCCCTCCTGTCCCCCAACTCAACCTTTGGCTCACTTAGTGCAGATATTTATGAAAACAGAAGAGGAAAGGATATCCTTTTCTTTATGCAGGTGACTGGAGGTGGAATGGTGACTGGAGGTGGGATGGGGGGGTCCTGTACTGAAAATGTTATTTGACTGGTGATATTATAGACAATCTCAAGATGACCATGCTGAAAGGTTGTGCCCATTGTGATCAAAGCCCTATCATAGCCCAACCACAAGACAGTGAGCACACTCCAGGCCATTGGAAGAGTCAACCATATTTGGGCATGACATGTTGGCCAACTCAAGGCCTTCTTCAGCCACTGGTCTTATTTATTTATTTATTTATTTTGTACATAGTTTTGCCTGCATTCATGTCTGTGTGAAGGTGTCAGATCCCTGGAGTGGAGTTACAGACAGTTGTAACCTGCCACATGGGTGCTGGGAATTGAACCTGGGTCCTCTGGAAGAGCAGCTAGTGCTCTTAACCACGGAGCCATCTCTCCAGCCCCAGCAGCTACTGGTCTTAGAATTGAGAAGTAAGGACAGAGGCCTGCCTTTATGGAAAAACAATTTAACATTCTGGTAAGGCTTGAAGCACAGAGAAAGTAGCTGGAAGTCGTCTACCACAGGAAAGACATAGGTAAAATGAATCCCCTTAACTAAAGAGCGTGGTTGGGAGTATCCCCTACAGTTTTCTTTTTGTGTATCTTTGCTCCTTTCTCCCTCAGCACAGCATCTTCATCACTATTTCTAGAAAGTATCTATCATTAAATTAACTTTTAGCTCCTAAGCAAGCCTTGATGTCTCCTTCCTTCAATAATCTGGAACTCTATCCCTGAGCCCCTCCACATCTCTAGGGTCACAGCAAGGCTTGGGGCTGTTCAGCCAGAGAAGACCTCTCCCCCAGAACTCCTCAGGGCCCAAGGTGGAGTTAGGCAGGTACAAGGTGTACCGATCTACATGCATCACACGGCAGGCAGGCGCCCTCTGATTGTGCCCATTGGCGTGCCCTGGACCTTTGGAAAGCTGCTTGATCCTGTAGTGCTGGCGGGGCCACTTGGCCCAGTGCCGGCCCCATTTCCTCCCGGATGGAACTAGGCGGCAGGGAAGACGACGGTGGGAATGAGCCTGTGCAGGTGTGCAGGCCAGGGCTATGGAGACTGGGAAGACCAACGGAGATGGGTAGGGAGTGCCAGGAGTCTGTGGGTGGCTATGTTAGGTGATGAGAGAGAGCCCTGTCTCACAGCACTTGTGCACACAAAGAGCTCACAGCAGCGTCAGGCCCTCTGGAAGGGTTCGCTCTCAGGATTGGGCTCTTCGCATTGCTGTGGACCACACTGTGGCTGAGAACCCTAAGCTCCGGAAGAATAGAGAATGAAGATAGAGGAGGGTACAGGGTCGGGGCGGAGCTCAAGTGATACAGGGACCTTGTTCGCTCCGCCTTCTGCAGGGACCTGAGGAAAGAAAGTCCGTTGTAAGGGTGTGCCGGCTGGAGCTGAGCAATTCTGTGACAGAATTGCTCAAGCTTTCCTAGATCGGAGGTCCGTTTCCTGTAGTACTGTAGCAGATGTTGCCAGACCTTTTTGTGCTCTTTGGGGCTCAAAGACCCTTTCTCAAGCAGGGAGCTGAGTTGCTTTTCGCAGAGCGCTGCCGCGGCAGCGGGGGATGGGGAGGATTGTGGGGGCATTCCAACGGGAGGGGCGAGGTGGGGCTGTCGGGGCCAGAAGCCCCACCCAGAGGCTCCGCCCCAAGGAAACTTTGCCTCTGGCTCCGCCCTTGACCTGCATTTAAAGGGCTCGCTCTTTCCGCAGTGCAACCTCTGTTCTGTGCCTCATCTTTCATGAGCGAAGGTGCCTACTGCTTTAATTAAAGGACCGTCCCATCGGCGAGGCTGCAGCACCGCCCCTCCGTTCCTCGCGCCTCAAAATGAGTAGCTCTCACTCCCGCTCCGGCCAGAGTGCAGCGGGCGCGTCTTTGGGTGGCGGTATTGATACACGGGACGCTGAGATGCCGGCCACCGAAAAAGATCTAGCGGAAGATGCACCATGGAAGAAGATCCAGCAGAACACATTTACCCGCTGGTGCAATGAGCACCTTAAGTGCGTGAGCAAGCGCATCGCCAATCTGCAGACGGACCTGAGCGATGGGTTGCGGCTCATCGCGCTGCTGGAGGTACTCAGCCAGAAGAAGATGCATCGCAAGCACAACCAACGACCCACTTTCCGCCAGATGCAGCTCGAAAATGTGTCGGTGGCGCTTGAATTCCTGGACCGTGAGAGCATCAAGCTTGTGTCTATAGGTGAGGGCCCGGGCCACACTGGGGCGCTGCGCGGGTACGGGCGTGGTCATCACAAATTCTTCCTCTCTTCCCCTCTAGAGGCTCCCTCCCAGTTCTCTTCCATAGCTGCTGCACAACCAAGGCTACCACTAGGCCCCTCAGCCGCCTTGTTCTTCGAGGTCCTGGAGAACAAAGGCGCATAGGCTGACCTGGCGAGCGTGCGAACCGCTAAGCGCCCCCGCCCGCTGAGCCTTGCTGGCCTGCTCCCAGGCTGAGCTCACATCCTCTGTAGGCCGCGCCCCCCAATGCTGCACCCGAGGTGGGACAGGCACAGACTAGGGTTCTGCCCCTGATAGCCGCACCCCATCCCTGGAATATCCATGCTTTCCACTTACAACAATTTAAAAAGTACCCTTCTAGCCTTTGGCTGCCTCTGCAGTTCTAAAGTGAAGGTTGCAACTTGTTCTCCTATTTATGTAGGACTCTCTCAACTTCTTAGCCTGGAACATGCTTCCCCATTGGAGATAGTTCAAATCCCCAATTTATATATTTTTTTTGCTGAACTTGGGGGAGGGGGGCAAAGAGATGTATTGCTGGCAAAACCGTACTCCAGGTATATTGAGTGTGGTTGACTGAAGGCACTTGGCTGTAGTGTATGCTTGGTTACCAGCTTTGCTGTCTATCATGAATCAAATTCTTGTTTCATTGTAAACCTTGGTTTTGTACATCTAGAATGCAAAGATTGGTTGAAAGGTGCTCCAGTGTGCACAGGGTTTACTGCTAGCCCAGTGCCCATGTCTTTGAACTGGAGAGGTTGGCATTGCTATTGTCTCTTGGAGGATCTCATGCCTTTCTCAAAGTAGGGGCTGCTCAGGGACAGGCACTGGAATTGGTAACTTGGGAATGTAGAACAGGGAGAGTTGAAGAATGGACCTTTTCTCCATAATAGAAAGGGTTTTCTGTTATTCTTACAAGTTTGGAATGGTACATGCTAGTTAAACCAGTGAGGGACCAAGGTTTTCCTGGCCCCTCAGAGAGCAGATTTCAAGTGCTAAGTTCATTTTTTATTTTGGAATGCCCATAGTGGCATGCCAGTTGATGTATGAAAACTCACCCCTAGTCCCAGCCTCAGTCTAGCCAGCTGAGTCATTTCTGAGTCTTGGAGGGGGACAACCGGATGTGGGGAGGCAGGCCACACCCCAGCTCTTTAGGGGGGTCTCCTCCCTCCTTCTTTCTCCCTTCCTTCTTGTGAGCTGGCTGAAGCAGGCCTAGTTCCCAGAGCTTTGCCATATAAGGCAAAAAAATGTTGGAAAGCAGCAGTGATTAGGGGAGGGAGGGGGCTGGCTGGCCCAGGGGCTGGGGATAAGGGGTGGGATGGGGCGGGGCCATCTAACCAGGCTGCTTCCCAACCCTGAGCCCTGGTGCTCTCATCTTGGGAGGGGTACAAAGCAGGCACAGCCCACTTAATCAGACCAGGGGAGGGACCAGATGTACCTTACTGGGATGGTGGGTCTGTCTTTGCTCTTCCCCTTGGAGGCTTCTAAGGACCTATGGTCTCCTTGGGGGTTCTTGTGATGGACCTATGGCTTAGGTAGGGTAGGATTCTTGTGTCCTTGGTCTTCTTTGAACTTCCTTCCCCATACTCTCAATATTTTGGGACAATGAAAAACATCCATGAGGGGCCAGGACCTGTTCATGAATGGGAAAGATCACTCTGCTTTGAGAGGCTCAGGTAGTAGTTCTCCAGGTGCTGTCCCATTGGACTGGAATGTTACTTGCTCTTTCCATGGTATCCTCCTAGTTTCCATGACCCTCCCCAATTGACTCACTAGATAAATATTCTCTGATTACAGGGAAGTCCTGTAGGGTTTCCAAAGATGAGCCTTAGAAAATGCTACTAACCATAAGCTATGCACCCTTGAGGAGGTTAAAGAGGTGGCTTTGGGTGGGGCTCAGGGGAGTTGCCATAGTGATGGGTGTTTAGGGTGCCCGCCCTAACCACTTCCCTTGCGGTAAGCCTGGTGGCTGCCCGAGACCTAGCCCATTAGGTGGCAAGAAGGCTGGGTAGTGAGTAGCATCTAAGCAGGTTATGCTGAAATAGCAAGATTTGAGGACACCACCCAAGGCTTCTGCAACAGGGGTTCCTAAGTGGTCCTTGGCACCAAAGGCAGGCTAACCCAGCCTTACCCTACTCTTCCTCTTTCAGCTGGGCAATGGGGGCTGTCACCCCAGAAGTTCCCTATAAGCCTCAATGAGTCAGAACTAAACATAGTTCCTTTGACTTGTGGCCCCCTTCCCCAAGCCATCCCTCTCTTGTGCCACCTACTGTTTACTAGTTTGGGGGGGGGAACAAGGAAATAGCAAAGGGTGGAGCTCGCACCCTTTTACACAGGATCCTTGCCAACACCCCTACTTCCTCTGCCTTATCCCCCACTCTGGAGCAGCAGTTGTATTTCCTAACTACTCTTTGCCAACCTAGCCTTCCTATTCTTTGGTTCCAGCCCAGCTTGAGGTCAGGGGCCCTATTTCTTGGCCAGTTAGGGCTGAGCCACTTCTTCCAGTTCCCATAGATCCCAAGAGATTAGGGCAGGTCTTGATCTTCTCAGTAGCTACAAAGCATTCATCTAACTTTCCCTCAAAACTTGAGGTTTTGGGAAGGGTCCCTCTTATTGCACTGTATTATCATCATGTGTCTATGGGTGTTTTCCCCCCAAACTCTCCTTTATGACTAAATATTTTCTTATACCATTTAGAGGCCCTGGGCAGAGGGTGCCTGATCCACTTTCTACCCCTAGTTGGGAGGGGCCTCTTGTCACCTAATTGATTTGCTGTACTGCTGACCTAGGTCCTTCCTTGCTGGCCTTCATAACAGAAATCCCTAACTGCAGTGCTGCCACCTCTTTTCCCACAGACAGCAAGGCCATTGTGGATGGAAATCTGAAGCTGATCTTAGGCCTAATCTGGACCCTGATCTTGCACTACTCCATCTCGATGCCCATGTGGGATGAGGAAGAGGATGAGGAGGCCAAGAAGCAAACACCCAAGCAGAGGCTTCTAGGCTGGATTCAGAACAAGCTGCCACAGCTTCCCATTACCAACTTTAGTCGAGACTGGCAGAGTGGCCGGGCCCTGGGTGCTCTTGTTGATAGCTGTGCCCCAGGTGAGGGGCACATATATGGGAGATCTTGGGCTAAGGCTGTCTGGTCAACCTAGAAGGTAGTTCTATAGTCTCAGACTCACAATATGTTTTTTTTTTTCTGTGTTGTAGGCCTATGTCCTGACTGGGACTCCTGGGATGCTAGTAAGCCTGTGAACAATGCACGGGAAGCCATGCAGCAGGCTGACGACTGGCTAGGCATTCCTCAGGTTTGTTTCCTGACTGGCACCTGCAGTTAAGGGGTGCTTAGTCAAAGTGAAGAGAGACCCAATAGCTCATGTCTTCTGTCTGTAACAGGTGATTACCCCAGAGGAAATTGTGGACCCCAACGTAGATGAGCATTCTGTTATGACCTACCTGTCTCAGTTTCCCAAGGCCAAGCTGAAGCCAGGGGCTCCTCTTCGGCCCAAACTGAACCCAAAGAAAGCCCGAGCCTATGGTCCAGGTGAGGGGGCCTGGTCAGTGGCATTCCAAGGGGGCTAAGCACTTATATCTGGCCCATGGGACAGTATTCTCTTTCAACTTGGGTCCTAAGAGGTCTTGGGTCATGACTGGTGGGCAATGAAATAATCACTCTTGAGGAAGATGAATGGATCAAAATCTGGTTAGAAATGGTGCCTTGGCAAGGGAATACTAGTAAGTTCCTTTAAGTCATACTGGCTTGTAGGAAGCTTCTTGATTGAAGGAGGACCCTGCATACTGCTATTCTATAATTGGAGATGAAGCAGTCAGGATTATGCAGGTGCAAGGGGTTGGGAAAGAGGTGCAGCAAACCAGACTGTTTCAGAGAATGGGCATGGGCCTGTCCTGGTGGCAACAGCACATATAGCAGGGTTCTGAGGCCAGGCTCAATGCTGTGTTTACATTGAACAAACCTGCCTGATTGGATTGTGCCTAGCTGGGGAAGGGGCACTGAGCCTGCAGAGGGATAGGGTCTCTAATGCTGTGTCTATAAACCTTTAGTGTCTGGGAACCAGGGTATAGAGATGAGGGGGTGGCTCTACCAGTTGGTCCATGGCTTCCTCATCTTCTGACAGGCATCGAGCCTACAGGCAATATGGTGAAGAAGAGAGCAGAATTCACTGTGGAGACCCGAAGTGCTGGACAGGGAGAGGTACTGGTATATGTGGAGGACCCAGCTGGACACCAGGAAGAGGTAGGATTATCCATTGGCAGGACAGGATTCTGCTGTGTCCCCTTTTGGAAGGGCTGCTCTTAACATTTCCCATTACAGGCAAAAGTGACTGCCAATAATGACAAGAACCGTACTTTCTCTGTCTGGTATGTCCCTGAAGTGACGGGGACTCATAAGGTAAGTCCTTGGCTGAGAAGGAAGCTGGTGGCCATGGGTGGCTGGTGAAGGGCCCCTTATCTCACTCTCACAGCCTGCCCCTCCTGGGAACAGGTGACTGTGCTCTTTGCTGGCCAACATATTGCCAAGAGCCCCTTTGAGGTGTATGTGGACAAGTCACAAGGTGATGCCAGCAAAGTGACTGCCCAGGGCCCTGGTCTGGAGCCCAGCGGCAATATCGCCAACAAGACTACCTACTTTGAGATCTTCACTGCAGGTGAGGGGAGGCAGCCAAGGCCCAGCCAGCCATGGGGGAGAGCTGTGCTGGAGTCCCAGAGCTGAGTCTGTGTCTTGGGACAGGAGCTGGCATGGGTGAGGTGGAAGTTGTCATCCAGGACCCTACAGGACAAAAAGGCACAGTGGAACCTCAGCTGGAGGCCAGGGGTGACAGCACCTATCGCTGTAGCTATCAGCCCACCATGGAGGGTGTCCATACAGTACATGTCACCTTCGCTGGTATTCCCATCCCTCGCAGCCCTTACACTGTCACTGTTGGCCAAGGTAGGCCTGCCCATGGATGTTCTTCTACTGTGGTACTGTGGCCTGGGCCTCTTGGGAGGAGTAGGCAATTGGGGCTGTCCCACTTGAAGCTCATGTTTGGGAGCCCCAGTTTCTGAGCTTCCATTGTTTGAGCAAGCACTATCTTTCCTTTCCCACACTGGGGCCCTTTTGCTCTTCTTCCTCTCTTTGCCCCTCTTCATCTCTTTTCTCCATGCTTTTACCTTCGGAAGAGCTTGCTCCAGCTGTCTAGAAACCTGCTGCTCTCTGCTCTGCCTGCAGGGTCAACGGTACTTGGATCCATCTTCCTCTTGGTGGGGAGGGCCGGGTGGAGGTATTGGGGCTAGTGTCAAGCAGGTGGAAGAAAGCCTGTCATGTCCTTGCTTTGGGTGCAGATTCTAGACCCATTTAAGTTCTTTCTTGCATGTGCTTTGCCAGCCTGTTGCCCTAAACTCTGACGAATCCTCCAGTCCTAATGGCCTGGCTCTATGGGTAGCAAGGGAGGGGATACCCAGTCCCAATTCCCCACAACTCAGCTGGCTTATTTGCCCACAGCCTGTAACCCAGCTGCCTGCCGGGCTGTTGGTAGAGGCCTCCAGCCTAAGGGTGTACGAGTGAAGGAAACAGCCGACTTCAAGGTGTACACAAAGGGCGCTGGCAGTGGGGAGCTAAAGGCCACTGTAAAGGGTCCCAGTAAGTTTATCTGTTGGGGTGGTGGGTGATAGACCTCAGGTCATGGTTGGATAGGCAGGCCTAAGTTCTTCCTTCTTTTTGCAGAGGGTGAGGAGCGTGTAAAGCAGAAGGACTTAGGGGATGGTGTATATGGCTTTGAATATTACCCCACAATCCCTGGCACATATACTGTCACCATCACATGGGGTGGCCAGAACATTGGTCGCAGGTAAGCTCCCTCTACTACTCACCATGTTCTGAGCCCTACCATTTCTCTATCTGGTGAGGGGCCACGGCTGTTGGGCATAGGGCAGTGACTCTTGGTGTTTACCTGTATGGTGTTCTTGCCTGCAGTCCGTTTGAGGTGAAGGTAGGCACTGAGTGTGGCAATCAGAAGGTTCGGGCGTGGGGTCCTGGCCTGGAAGGAGGCATTGTTGGCAAGTCAGCAGACTTCGTAGTAGAGGCCATTGGTGATGATGTGGGCACCTTGGGTAAGTTGGAGGCTTCAGAGTGGGTACCTGGACTAGATGGTGGCAAGGGTAGCCTATCCCAAGGCCCCAGAGTACCAATAGAACTGATGGCTGTTGTCAGGTTTCTCTGTGGAAGGTCCATCACAGGCAAAGATTGAATGTGACGACAAGGGTGATGGCTCCTGTGATGTGCGCTATTGGCCCCAGGAGGCTGGCGAGTATGCTGTTCATGTGCTGTGTAACAGTGAGGATATTCGTCTCAGTCCTTTCATGGCTGACATCCGTGAGGCACCCCAGGATTTTCACCCAGACCGGGTAAAGTGCACACAACACTGACCTGAGCCTGGCCTTCTGTTTTTACTTGGGAAGGCTTATAGTGGTGGGCATTATCTCATCTTGTCAGCAAGGCTGAGATCATGAGCACAGACCCTGGCTGGTATTCCTAGCACCATGCTTTTACTACTCTGTATTACTTACCCCTGCCTGACTTTGGTGGCCTTATCTTGGTCTTCTTCTTTCTTACTAGGTGAAAGCATGTGGGCCTGGATTGGAGAAGACTGGTGTGGCTGTCAACAAGCCAGCAGAGTTCACAGTTGATGCCAAGCATGCTGGGAAGGCCCCTCTTCGAGTTCAAGTTCAGGTGGGATGCCTACTCATGTTGGGGACAGGACTGATAGGCTTCTAGGACTGGGTGCTGACTAGCAGGATACTTGCTTTTGCCTGCCTTACAGGACAATGAGGGCTACTCTGTGGAGGCGACAGTCAAGGACAATGGCAATGGTACTTACAGCTGTTCTTATGTGCCCAGAAAGCCAGTGAAGCACACAGCCATAGTTTCTTGGGGAGGTGTCAGCATCCCCAACAGTCCTTTCCGGGTAAGCTATCCCAGAGCTCATTTGTTCATAGATTAGTTTTAACAAGATTAAGCTTGCATATCAATAGTTTTCCCATTTACAGTGGACTTGACTTTTGGTATATTCACAGAGTAGTTGGCAGCCATCACTATGGTCTAGGATATTTTCATCATCTCCAAAGAAACTCCTATCCTTCCCATTTCCCTTTCTCTAGCCTCTGGCAACCGCCAATTTTTGAATTTTCATTTTCTGGGCCTTTCATATAGATGTAATGTGTGTGTGTATGTGTGTATATGTGTGTGTGTATTATACACACACAGTGTGACTTTTTCAGTGTGTGTTTTTTCTCATTCTTTTTTTTTTTTTGAGAAAGGATCTCACCATGTAGACCAAGATGTGCTGGAACTCTCTCTATAGACCAGGGTGGCCTTGAACTCATAGATCCACTTGCCTCTGTCTCCTGAGTGCTGGGATTAAAAGTGCACTACCATGCTCATTGTATAACTTTTTGTTTGGTTTTTATTTTCACTGAGTCTCATGAGAAGGTTTTTCAACATTTTAGCATGTCAGTGCTTCATACCTTTTTAATGGCTGAATGCTTTTTCCATCCTATTGTGTGAATGGAAAACACTATGTCTATTTTATAGATATGTGAGGTGTTACTTTTGGGCTATGTGAATAGTTGGTAGGAACATTTGGGTGTTTGTGTGGACCTAGATGTTCATTTTTCTAGAAGTAGAATTATAGTATCATGTGCTCACTTTTGCCTGTTTGAGGAACTGCCAGTTGTTCCAAGGCAGCAGCAATATTTGGCCTGTCCACCAGCAGTAGCTCAGGGAGCCTCTTACCTCCTCTGCCACAGGCTTGTCATGTCTTTTCACTTTACCCTATATCCTACAGGTGAATGTGGGAGCTGGTAGCCACCCAAACAAAGTCAAGGTGTATGGTCCAGGAGTGGCCAAGACTGGGCTCAAGGCCCATGAACCTACCTACTTTACTGTGGATTGTACTGAGGCTGGCCAGGGTAAGGCTTAACCTTGAATGGGATGACAGGTGTACAGGCTATCTTCACAAAGTCTCAGCCTCCTCTTACTCCACTTTTCAATGACAGGAGATGTCAGCATTGGTATCAAGTGTGCCCCTGGAGTAGTGGGCCCCACTGAGGCTGATATTGACTTTGATATCATCCGTAATGACAATGATACCTTCACTGTGAAATACACACCCTGTGGGGCTGGCAGCTATACTATCATGGTCCTTTTTGCTGACCAGGTAGGTGTTACTGCTCCTAGTTCCTAGACTGCCAAGTGTTGGTATGCTGCTATCTTCAGCTGTTTTTCTCCCATCGCTTACAGGCCACACCCACCAGCCCCATCAGAGTCAAAGTGGAGCCTTCTCATGATGCCAGTAAGGTGAAGGCTGAGGGTCCTGGCCTAAATCGCACTGGTAAGAATGAATGTACTATAGAAGGTTGAGTGGAACCAAGGATAGGGAACTCAGAGTAGGGTGCCTTTATTTTGTTGTTATATCTTCTCAGGTGTTGAGCTTGGCAAACCCACCCATTTCACAGTCAATGCTAAAACTGCTGGGAAAGGCAAGCTGGATGTCCAGTTCTCAGGACTGGCTAAGGGAGATGCAGTGCGGGATGTGGACATCATTGACCACCATGATAATACCTACACAGTCAAGTATACTCCTGTGCAGCAGGTAGCTATCTCTATCTGCTGCAGCCATCCTCCTCCTTATATGGTATGCTAGGTAGGCTCCTACAAGGGGTTTCTAATTTCTCACCTGAGAAGGGGTCTGAGGAGCAAATATCACATACCTGTTTAAGCTGGATAGCTGTAGACCGAAGATACCAGGGTACTGATTAGTGACCCCTATCCTTCTGTACCCATTTTAGGGCCCAGTAGGTGTCAGTGTCACTTATGGAGGCGATCACATCCCTAAGAGCCCATTTTCAGTGGGAGTATCTCCAAGCCTGGATCTCAGCAAGATCAAGGTGTCTGGCCTTGGTGACAGTAAGTAGTTGGCTATAATTGCCATTGAGGACCAGTCAACACCATCCAGCTTAGCCTTGTCTGGAGCTGCATAAATGATTGTTGGTTTTTTTTTCTCTGCTTTCATCATTGCAACAGAAGTGGATGTTGGCAAAGATCAAGAGTTCACAGTAAAGTCAAAGGGTGCAGGTGGTCAAGGCAAAGTAGCATCCAAGATTGTGAGTCCCTCAGGTGCAGTGGTGCCCTGCAAGGTAGAGCCAGGCCTGGGAGCTGACAACAGTGTGGTACGTTTTGTGCCCCGCGAAGAGGGGCCCTATGAGGTGGAAGTGACCTATGATGGTGTGCCTGTACCTGGCAGTCCCTTTCCACTAGAAGCTGTGGCCCCCACCAAACCCAGCAAGGTAAATTAGGCTTGGGAGGCTATAAGGGGAGGACCCATCTTTTCTCTTCTCTCTTTTTTCTTTCTTTCTTTTTCTTTGTTTCTTTGTTTCTTTGTTTGTTTGTTTGTTTGTTTCTTTCTTTCTTTCGAGGCTATAAGGTGAGGACCCTCCCTCCCTCCCTCCCCCTCCCTTCTTTCCTTCCTTTCAGCCCTGGCTGTCTTGAAACTCACTCTATAGACCTGGTAGGCCTTGAACTCACAGAGATCTGCCTGCTTCTACTTTCTGAGTGCTGGGATTAAAGGCATGCACCATCATGACTGGTCCATTTTCCTTTTTTAGGGTCCCCAATCTTCAGATTTTTTCTGAACCTTTGTCATTCTATCTTTATGATTGATGAATGGATGATCTATTAGGCAGCCTATTCCTTTCACATCTAGGGCAAAAGGAGACAGATGAAAAGTTGGGCTGATAGCTACTTCTGATTTCCTCCTTCCCTCAGGTGAAGGCGTTTGGACCAGGGCTACAGGGGGGCAATGCAGGCTCCCCTGCCCGCTTCACCATTGATACAAAGGGTGCTGGCACTGGTGGCCTGGGCCTGACAGTGGAAGGCCCCTGTGAAGCACAGCTTGAGTGTCTGGACAACGGTGATGGTACATGCTCTGTGTCTTATGTGCCCACTGAGCCTGGGGACTACAACATCAACATCCTTTTTGCTGACACCCACATTCCTGGATCCCCATTCAAGGCCCATGTGGTTCCTTGTTTTGATGCATCCAAGGTGAAGTGCTCAGGCCCTGGGCTGGAGCGTGCTACTGCTGGTGAGGTAGGGCAGTTTCAAGTGGACTGCTCAAGTGCTGGCAGTGCCGAGTTGACGATTGAGATCTGCTCTGAGGCAGGAATGCCCGCTGAAGTATACATTCAGGACCATGGTGATGGCACACACACCATTACCTATATTCCTCTCTGTCCTGGGGCTTACACTGTTACCATCAAATATGGCGGCCAGCCTGTGCCCAACTTCCCCAGCAAGCTACAGGTGGAGCCTGCTGTAGATACCTCAGGTGTACAGTGCTATGGGCCTGGGATTGAAGGTCAAGGTAAGGAGGCCTGCTGTAGGAGGGTGGGGTGGGTAGCAGTTACAGTGTGCAAGGAGGAGTCCTATAGCCACAGCCTCCTCACTATGGCCTTTTCCAGGTGTCTTCCGAGAGGCAACCACTGAGTTCAATGTGGATGCCCGGGCTCTTACACAGACTGGAGGGCCACATGTCAAGGCTCGTGTGGCCAACCCCTCAGGCAATCTGACAGATACCTATGTGCAAGACTGTGGTGATGGCACATACAAAGTGGAATATACTCCATATGAGGAAGGTATAAATGTGCTGGGGGTACCTTAGGCAGGGCAGGGAGTAAGTGGAGAAGCCTAGTTCTTCCTGACCTGACCTGCCCTCCAGGAGTACACTCTGTGGATGTGACTTATGATGGCAGCCCCGTGCCCAGCAGCCCCTTCCAGGTGCCTGTAACAGAGGGCTGTGACCCCTCCCGGGTACGTGTCCATGGGCCAGGCATCCAAAGTGGTACCACCAACAAACCCAACAAGTTCACAGTAGAGACTAGGTGAGTGAGCCACTGGAGATGCAAGGGCATGCAATGAGCTTGGAAGCCCCAAGTAATGACAAACTGTCTGTTTGGACCAGGGGAGCTGGCACAGGTGGCCTGGGCTTGGCTGTTGAGGGTCCCTCAGAGGCCAAGATGTCGTGTATGGATAATAAAGATGGCAGCTGCTCAGTAGAATACATCCCCTATGAAGCTGGAACCTATAGCCTTAACGTCACTTATGGTGGTCACCAAGTGCCAGGTGAGATGATGACAAGGATGGAACTAGGACTCTCTGCTATATTCACAGTGTCTTACATAGCTATCATCCTTCTGTATCAACCCTCAGGTAGTCCCTTCAAGGTTCCTGTACATGATGTGACAGATGCATCTAAAGTCAAGTGTTCTGGGCCTGGCCTAAGCCCAGGCATGGTCCGTGCCAACCTCCCTCAGTCCTTTCAGGTGGACACAAGCAAAGCTGGAGTTGCCCCACTGCAGGTCAAAGTGCAGGGGCCCAAAGGTGAGACTTCACATACTGATAATGGGGAGTTATGAAGGCATGATTTTTTTTTCAGGCCCAGTAGCATGTGGGCTAGCACAGATAGTAGAAGGGTTTCAGGTAACCACAAAACCAGGCAGAACCCTAGAGAAGGTATAATGGACAAGACTTGGCCATTGAATAGATGTGGTAAGAGGGAGGGCCTAAGGAATTCTTAGAATTGGGTAGTTAAAAACATAAGGTCAAGTCTTTGAGCCCAGCCTTAGTCCTTTAGGGAGATGGGGTTGGGAGTAGGTACAAAGAGCCAACCTAAGGTTTTGTCCTTGGGTCTGGGGCTAGGCCTGGTGGAGCCAGTGGATGTAGTGGACAATGCTGATGGTACTCAGACTGTCAACTATGTGCCCAGCCGAGAAGGGTCCTATAGCATTTCTGTGCTGTATGGTGAAGAAGAAGTGCCACGGAGGTAAGAAGCAGAGTTCACTTGCTTGTTGGGGGCAGGCTAGGTACTTAAGCTTTTCTGATGGTTTATAACACCCTAATCTCACAGCCCCTTCAAGGTCAAAGTGCTGCCCACACATGATGCCAGTAAGGTGAAGGCCAGTGGACCTGGACTCAATACCACTGGTGTGCCTGCTAGCCTGCCTGTGGAGTTCACCATTGATGCCAAGGATGCTGGGGAGGGTCTGTTGGCTGTCCAGATTACGGTGAGCTTCCTGGCTTCCTGGTCTGTAGGGAGGAGAGGCAAGGAACCAGGTCTCAGCAGCTGGAATGTAGGGCTACAGATAGGCAGGCAGCTTAGTTTTGCTAACTAGTCTGCTTGGAGCTGTACTCTAAAGACAGGGCCTTTGTTTCTGGTCTGTTTTCAACTATAAGTTGAAAGAAACAAGCTTCCCCAAACACACATTCATTGTTATTAAACATGGTACCAAAACCTGTAGTGCTTCAGATGCCCCACATGCAATATTCTCATAGGACAGGTATAATGTTGCAACACTTGAGATCTTTCATGTAAGCTCCTAGTGCCCCTAGGATAGGCCCAGGGCTGAGCCTGGGCACCAAACTGCTCTCTGGTCATATCTCTTGTCATGTCAGAGAATGCTGGATGTTTGGGGGGGCTTCTGATCTGGTCTCTGCCATAGGCAGGCAGCCACTGGGGCCATGGAGGGTTGAGGGCCCCAGAAGCTTTATATCCCTGTTATACCAGTTCTTGGTGTTTATATGGAAGGCCTGAGATAGTCCAGGTCTTGCTGGGCTTGGACCAATCTCCTTGCCTGTGCTTTGCCACACAGGACCCTGAAGGCAAGCCCAAGAAGACACACATCCAAGATAATCATGATGGCACGTACACGGTGGCTTATGTGCCAGATGTGACAGGCCGGTACACAATCCTCATCAAGTATGGTGGTGATGAGATCCCCTTTTCCCCATACCGTGTCCGGGCTGTACCCACTGGGGATGCCAGCAAGTGCACAGTCACAGGTGAGCCAGCCCACCATTGGCCATGGTGTTGCTCAGCACGGGGCTTGGGTGTGCCTGTGTGCAAGGGCTCGCTGCTTGGGGCGGCGTGTGGGAGTGGGGGCCGCTCCCTTGAGTGACTCACCTGACCTTTCTCCTTGCTCTCTGCCCTCTCACCTCAGTGTCAATCGGAGGTCACGGGCTAGGTAAGCTGCTTGCTGGGGCCACTCCCAATGTCCCTACTGCCCAGAGAGGCAGTTTCCTTTCCTCTTCATTGCTAATTCATTCCCAGGACAGTTCCAGCTGCAGCTCTAGGCAAGGACAGAGTTGGGGAGGCTGTGAAGACAAGGCCATGGGCTGGAGGGTCAGGGCCCAGGGAGGTTTCTGGAGCTAAGCATGAGTGCTCTGGTTCTCCCCTCTCTGGGCCTCCATTTCTCCATCTGAGAACTTGGGTTGCAGCTGAGAGCTTTGGGGTGAAGTGTATCCTAGGAGGCACCTCACTGGGGACTTTGGGGTCTGGGGATCTTGGCACCCCAGGGAAGCACCCGGGGATGGGCAGCAGGTGCTTCCTTCTCACAAGCGCTCCTGCATGGACTCAAGGGACAAGGTGGTTTCCTACACCCACTGGGAGTCTAGCCCTTGTCAGATCCACAGACTTCCATCCCCGCCTCCCAGGGGCCTCTGTGTCCTGGGCTGGGGGAGGTGCATGAGTGGGTGGGACTGGGTGGTGGTGCAGTCGTGCCAGTGTCAACTGCTTGGGTGGCTAGCATGGCGGGGCCTGGCCCAGCCTCAGAGCTCCAAAGTGCATTCTGCGACCAATCTTTTTTTCCTTCTTTCTTCCCATTCCCCCAGCAATGACATTAGACAGTCTCTATCAGGCAGGTTTGTCTATCCCAAGACAAAGACATCCTAGGGATACTGATACAAGGCTACAACTACTTACGGGCTTCTGAAGGCTGTCAGACAGGCAATTGGGTAGATGGCCAAGGATAGGATTTAAGACAGCTAGGTTTTTGTGGCAGAGGCTAGATTGTATTGTAGAATAGTTTATGGGGTTGGAGATGGCATGTATGTGTGCATAGGGAAGGACAGAATTAGGCCAGGGACTTGGAGTGACCTCAGTTTTCTTGGCCATTATGTGTGGAATGGAGACAGGGAGCCCAGCCAGGGAACTTAAATCATCTTTGGGTAAGCCAGAAGGTTGTCTTGGGCCTGGTCAGTGGCTATTGGGACATTAAGCAGTAGCCCAATTAACAGGTGTACTTTGAGGATACTATGGTCAAGACTTGCTGATCACCTGGAGCCTGGGTACAGAAATGAGAAATCAAGTAGCTTTCAGAAGGCCCAAATCATTAGCTAGATGATACAGGGCAGGCGTATAGGAAGCTCATGGCAGCATGGGCAGCAGGCAGCTAGGGTTATAGCTGCAGTTGCTATCTGAGTCTCATGTAGCCAGTGTGAGACCAAGGTCAGAAGGGGGGCTTGGTGGCAGGCTGGCAAGGGGGGCCCTTAAACTTGGTCTTCAAATAGGTTTGGTGTTCTTAGCTACTTTCCTTGTGGGAAGCTGGGCTGCAGGGGTGCTCTTGCTGCCCGGCCTTACAAATCCACAGCTCCCAAGCCTCCACAGCTGAGCCCCAGATCATAAAGTCACCGTCCTTTCTCTTTCCTCGGGCACTATGGGGCCCTAGAGGCTGCTTAGATGCTCTACCCTTGCAACCCTGCAGTGGTGGCTTGGGCCTCCTGTCTCCTATTCCTTAGGTGCTGCCACTGCTTTGCCAAGCCTGCTGTGATGCACTGCATAGGTGCTAACCCTTCTGCTTCCTTGCTGCTTGCTCTTGCCTGTGCCAGGCTGTGCTGTGCTGGCTCTCATTGCAAGTCTGGTTGAGCAAGCGTTCTCAGTTGTCAGGAAACTCCAGTTTCACCTTCAGGCCTCGGGGTTGGGTAGGGAGGAAAGTTTCACATCCCCACACTGCAGCAGGACTCTGCCTCACTTCATCCACACATAGCACTGGGGCCCAGGGCCAGGCCATGGGTGCAAGTAGCCATGGGCCTGGCCAGAGTGCTGGTATTAGTTAGCATAGGCCATGGTACCAGCTGAAGCTGAGTTAGCAGAGGAGATAGCAGTAAATGCTTGTGCTGGGATTGGATGGTCCCTTACTTTTCTTCCCAGGTACCTGGGTACCACCTGTTGGTCTTCTCTAATAAAAGGGCTTGAGGTGGTCAGGAGAATCCTTCCTGCCTTCTGAGAAACCACTCACCATCGTAGCTTGGGGTATAGGTTGGGCTAGAGGTTGGGGCTGGCTGTGCTTGGTTGTAGCAGTAAGAGGCCTGGATGGATGGCAGGCTGATGGGGGTAGCCAAAATGTTAGGCTCACCTGCTGGCTCCCCTCTGGGGATTCACTCTGCTTTCCCAGGTGCTGGCATTGGCCCCACCATCCAGATTGGGGAGGAGACAGTGATTACTGTGGACACAAAAGCAGCAGGCAAAGGCAAAGTGACTTGCACTGTGTGCACACCTGATGGCTCAGAGGTAGATGTGGACGTGGTGGAGAATGAAGATGGCACCTTTGACATCTTCTACACAGCCCCCCAACCGGGCAAATATGTCATCTGTGTGCGCTTCGGTGGCGAGCATGTGCCCAACAGCCCCTTCCAAGTTACAGTGAGAAGGGGCCAAGGATGGGTGGGCAGGGAGATCTTGGAAAGTCCTAGCCTGTCCTTCCAGGTCCCTTTGTGACAACAGTCTCCAACCCTCTCACTTTGCCCCACAGGCCTTGGCTGGGGACCAACCAACAGTGCAGACCCCATTAAGGCCTCAGCAGCTGGCTCCACAGTATACCTATCCTCAGGGTAGCCAGCAAACCTGGGTAAGGCCTGGCCTGGTCTATTATTCAATTTGTCTAACCCATAGGGACACTTGGAGCTGGCCATCTGGATGTCTCATGTGGCCCTGAGAAACCCCATATCTTCTCATAGCTCCTCACCTGATTCTTCTGTCTCTATTGTAGATTCCAGAGAGGCCCATGGTGGGCGTTAATGGGCTGGATGTGACCAGCCTGAGGCCCTTTGATCTTGTCATCCCCTTCACTATCAAGAAGGGCGAGATCACTGGTGAGTGAGAGCTAGGAAGGAACTTGGAAACCAGTGATGCCAGAGTGTTCCAATCTCCTGTCCTGACATTGAAATCACTGCTCTGTAGGGGAAGTTCGAATGCCCTCAGGCAAGGTGGCCCAGCCTTCCATCACTGACAACAAAGATGGCACTGTTACTGTGCGTTACTCACCCAGTGAAGCTGGCCTGCATGAAATGGACATTCGCTATGACAATATGCATATCCCAGGTGGGTGTATTGCTTCTTGTCCACTCCATCCTAGGCCCATGTTGCTATTATCTCAGGAAGAACAGGCTAGGGTGGGGTTATAGGTCTGTTAGTAGACTGCTGTCCTAGCATATAATCAGGCTCTGAATAAACTAGGTATCATGGCACATGCCTGTAATCATAGCCTTCAAGGCAGGAGGATCAGAGATTCAAGGTCATCCTTAACTTTATAGTGAGTTCAAAGCCAGCCAGAGAAACATAAGACCCTGTTTCAAAACCAAAACCAAAATGACTAGCACGTGAATGAGACTAGAATTCCATGTGACTTCTATTCTGGCCTCAGGAAGTCCTCTGCAGTTCTATGTTGATTACGTCAACTGTGGCCACATCACTGCCTATGGTCCTGGCCTTACCCACGGAGTAGTCAACAAACCTGCCACCTTCACCGTCAACACCAAGGATGCAGGAGAGGGTAAGGAGAAGCTCTAGGTTTGACCTGCCCAAGTTGTCCTCCAATGGCTAAGAGCTGTGTGTGGGAGATGATCCTGAATGGAATTTTCTACCTTACTTTCACACCTCTACTGAGCCATCAAGTCAACTCACCCACAAAGGTTCAGCAATGTGTCCCTGGGCACAGTTCTCACTCTTATCTGTGATATTTTTCAGGGGGCTTGTCTCTGGCCATTGAGGGTCCATCTAAAGCAGAAATCAGCTGTACTGACAACCAGGATGGAACATGCAGTGTCTCTTACCTGCCTGTGCTGCCTGGTGACTATAGCATCCTAGTCAAGTACAATGATCAGCACATCCCAGGCAGCCCCTTTACTGCCAGAGTAACAGGTAGGGAGCATCGGGAGTAATGACAGAAACAGGTAGCACGGGGACACAGTCTCTTTGAGCTGGATCTATAGTGACTGATGGCTTGCACCCTTACCAGGTGACGATTCTATGCGTATGTCCCACCTAAAGGTGGGTTCTGCTGCTGATATCCCCATAAATATCTCAGAAACAGACCTCAGCTTGCTCACAGCCACTGTAGTGCCACCTTCAGGTCGAGAGGAACCCTGTCTGCTGAAACGTTTGCGCAATGGCCACGTGGGTAAGTGGTTAAGAGGGAGCAAGAGTTTCTGGGAAGGAGGGAGAGCCAGGTGTGGTGATTACCTATAGTCCCAATACTTGGGAGGTGGAGGTAGGAGAATCAGGGGAACCAATCATTGGCTACATAATGAGTTAAAGTCATTTTAGCCTGTAATACCCTGCCTTCAAACAAAGAGAGAAAGGAAGAAGACTGTGGGCCCACATCTTGTTGATAGCCCTATCCTGTGCCTAGGAATTTCCTTCGTGCCCAAGGAGACAGGGGAACACTTGGTACATGTGAAGAAGAATGGCCAGCATGTGGCAAGCAGTCCCATCCCAGTAGTGATCAGCCAGTCGGAGATAGGTGATGCCAGCCGTGTGAGGGTCTCTGGTCAAGGCCTCCATGAAGGCCATACCTTTGAGCCTGCAGAGTTTATTATTGACACCAGAGATGCAGGTAGGCAGTGGTGGCCTGCCAGTTGGGGCAATACAGCTTTCCTTGGCATTCTGGCTTATAGCTGCTATCTATCTCCCAGGCTATGGTGGGCTCAGTCTGTCCATTGAGGGTCCTAGCAAAGTAGACATCAACACAGAGGACCTGGAGGATGGCACATGCAGGGTTACCTACTGTCCCACAGAGCCTGGAAACTACATTATAAACATCAAATTTGCTGACCAGCATGTGCCTGGTGAGTGTGGCAGCCATACCCTTACCTATGGTTTGGCAGCATTCCTAGACACACTCCAAAGCCCACCTGTAACTTGTGCATAGTACAAACTGTACTTTTTTTCCTACAGGCAGTCCCTTTTCTGTGAAGGTGACAGGTGAGGGTCGGGTGAAAGAGAGTATCACACGCAGGCGACGTGCCCCTTCTGTGGCCAATGTTGGCAGTCATTGTGACCTCAGCCTGAAGATTCCTGGTAGGGAAAAGATTAGGAGGGTTCCTGGGGCAACTCTAAGCATAAGTAGAGAGACAGGGCCCTGCTCACCAAGCTATCTTCTACTTGTAGAAATTAGCATCCAAGATATGACAGCCCAGGTGACCAGCCCATCAGGCAAGACCCATGAGGCAGAGATCGTAGAAGGAGAGAACCATACTTACTGTATCCGATTTGTGCCTGCTGAGATGGGAATGCATACAGTCAGTGTCAAGTACAAGGGCCAGCATGTGCCTGGGAGCCCCTTCCAGTTCACTGTGGGGCCCCTGGGGGAAGGGGGTGCTCACAAGGTCCGTGCTGGAGGCCCCGGCCTAGAGAGGGCTGAAGCTGGAGTGCCAGGTAAGTGTACTTGTCTAATTCTTGCTATCCTGGGTGGGCCTAGATGGATGTTTACAGGAAGTAGCCAGCAAGCATGTTGATCTTGGCTTTGCTTAGACTTGGCTGAGGCTGGGAACCAGTCCTCTGCTCCATGAGCACACACTGCTTTCCCACAGCGGAGTTCGGCATTTGGACTAGGGAAGCTGGCGCTGGAGGCCTGGCCATTGCTGTTGAAGGCCCCAGCAAGGCTGAGATCTCTTTCGAGGACCGAAAGGATGGCTCCTGTGGTGTGGCCTACGTAGTTCAGGAGCCAGGTATTGGGAACAGAAATGGCTGGGGTAGGGAGAGATAGGACTCCTGAGTGTGGGTGTTACATAGTCTCCACTTGGGTCTTATTCTCCATCTTGAGGTTCCAGGGACAGCCAAGCTGACTGTGGGAGGCAAGAGGCCTTTCCTAGGCTATGGGGATATGTGGTATCTCTAGTATAGCTTATGTTCTCTTCCTGTCCAGGTGACTATGAGGTCTCAGTCAAGTTCAACGAGGAGCACATACCTGATAGCCCCTTCGTGGTGCCTGTGGCTTCTCCGTCTGGTGACGCCCGCCGCCTTACTGTTTCTAGTCTTCAGGTGAGGCACTGAGAGAAACTGCCCATCTGGGGCTCCTGGGCCCGGCCAGACCAGAGTCACCATGGCAAGCAGGCCTTGGCCCTGAGCTGAGTTGGCCTACCCAGAAACAATTCTGGATGGTAGGCTTCTGCTCTGGCCGGGTACAGCCCATGCTTGAGGTTAGCAGGAAGTACCCTGCCCACCGTGTGGAGTTTTTCTCGTGTCTCAGGTCTAAAGGCTTTGAACAGAAGCCTGTGCCCATTGAGCACCAGGGCTGAGGTTTAAAGAGGGACAGCCTGTTAGAGCTGAGTGCTATCTATAGGGTGGGGCCATCTTGCCTTTCTGCTACCTGGGTGTGTGATTTCGGAGAACACGTCTAGGGGATAGGAGGTTGGGGGTATGCCTGTGGCTTGCTGCCCTCACAGATCATGGCTCTCCCTCTTTAAACCATGTTGGACACCAGATGGGTAAGTGACTCTGTGGGTCTCCTGCTCTCCCATTTGCCCTGGCTCTATCATCCTGTCTAACCACATCTGCTGTGCTTCCAGGAGTCAGGGTTAAAGGTCAACCAGCCAGCATCTTTTGCAGTCAGCTTGAATGGAGCCAAGGGGGCAATTGATGCCAAGGTGCACAGCCCCTCAGGAGCTCTGGAGGAGTGCTATGTTACAGAGATTGACCAAGGTGAGGCTATATCCCTGCCTATCATCCAGCCATTTGACCTAGTTGACTAGAACTAGACTGAATGTACATAAGGAAAGTAATGATTCAAAACTGGGCTCCTCGGCCAAGAAACCCTTCCCAGATTGATAAGCACTCATGAAGATAATGGCTTTCCATCATGGTCACTAGGAAGAACACCTTACAGCAGTGTAATACATGAGAAAGACATAAAAACAGACAGACAGAGACAGAAAGATAGTCTATCCCTGGGGCCAGAGAAATGGCAATTCTATTGAAGCACACTAGTTTCGCTAGTTTACCCTTTCTCCCAGGTCCATGACCTGAAGCAGATTCCTCCCCATCTCTAAGCCTGCAAATCTGTAGGCAGCATGGTATTAACAGTACACCGTCTAAGGAGACAGCCAGGTGGGCATTTTGCTTGTTAGCCCAAAAGACTTACAAGTAGAACAAGCCGGGCAGTGGTGGCGCATGCCTTTAATCCCAGCACTTGGAAGGCAGAGACAGGCGGATTTCTGAGTTCGAGGCCAGCCTGGTCTACAGAGTGAGTTCCAGGACAGCCAGGGCTACACAGAGAAACCCTGTTTCAAAAAACCAAAAAAAAAAGACTTACAAGTAGACTTCTTAGGTCTCAGGATGTATGTGTTATTGGGGTGAATACCCAGCAGAGGGATCTCCATGGAGAGCTGGATTCCTGCTAGTGGCTAGAGAAACGAAGAGGATGTTAACCAAAGCTGTTCCTTTCAGATAGTATTTGCTAGTTGCATACAAAAAAGTACCCCAAATCCCTTACCATGTCCTGCATTTCAGATAAGTATGCTGTGCGTTTCATCCCACGAGAGAATGGCATCTACTTGATTGATGTCAAGTTCAATGGTACTCATATCCCTGGAAGTCCCTTCAAGATCCGAGTTGGGGAGCCTGGGCATGGAGGGGACCCAGGCTTAGTGTCCGCCTATGGAGCAGGCCTGGAAGGTGGTGTCACAGGTAGGTTTGTGGGTACAGGTCCAAGTATGAATGTACAGCCCCAGCACCAGGAAGCATGTGGAAGTATCAAGGCTGTGTTGGGTAGCTGAATGCAGGGAAGCCAGTGAGATAGATTCTGCCTGATCTTCCATTTTCCCAGGGAGCCCAGCTGAGTTTATTGTGAACACAAGCAATGCAGGAGCTGGTGCCCTTTCAGTTACCATTGATGGCCCCTCCAAGGTGAAGATGGATTGCCAGGAGTGCCCAGAGGGCTACCGTGTCACCTATACCCCCATGGCACCTGGTAGCTACCTCATCTCCATCAAGTATGGTGGCCCCTATCACATTGGAGGAAGCCCCTTCAAAGCCAAGGTCACAGGTGAGCCTTAGGCTAAGCTGTTGGTGGCTACCTAATGCCTTGATACTTCAGCCACTTCTTAGTCTCACCCATTTTGTTCTGTAGGTCCCCGTCTTGTTAGCAACCACAGCCTCCATGAGACATCATCTGTGTTTGTGGACTCTCTGACTAAAGTTGCCACTGTTCCCCAGCATGCAATCTCAGGCCCAGGTCCTGCTGATGTCAGCAAGGTAGTAGCCAAAGGCCTGGGGCTAAGCAAGGCTTATGTAGGCCAGAAGAGCAACTTCACAGTAGATTGCAGCAAAGCAGGTGAGTAGCCCTGTTTTTAGTTTCTGGAAGTGCAAAACCAGAAATAACAAGATGGTTAGCATATAGGAAGTGCAGGAACTGCCTTTAGGGATATAGTCATTGCTTTTGGAGTTACCTTCTATTTGGGCCTTTGTATCTTCCTTTCTACCCCTCAAGAAAATGTCCTGGAGTGGGTCTGCTAAAGAGGTGGCTCAGCAGTTAAGAGCACTGGCCGCTGTTTCAAGAGGACTGGGGTTCAAGTCACAGCACCCACATGGCAGCTCATAACTGTCTGTAATTCCAGTTCCATAGGATCTGTTGTAGAAATTATTTAATCCCTACTGTCTTACCCAGGGTTTCTACCCTACCTTAGACCATTTAGTTCCCAGATAAAAAACACACACGATCTTTATATTTACAATAAGCCTTAAACAACACAAGAGCTTGGCAGATACTACTCTCTATGTTGTTAGAATATACTTTCCTATGGATAACCCTAAGTTATTACTTACTATGTTTCATCTGGGCTGCTCTTAACTCCAATTGGGCAGCCCTCAGGGCCCTTGACTTCAGCTCATGGTGGCTTCTCCTTCCTCCTCCTCTATCTTCTTACACAGATATAAATGCAGGCAAAACACCAATGTCCTGGAGGAGCTGGGATTTATCCTCTGGTAGCCTGGGTGGCAAGGCTGGAGTATGAGATGCTTGCTTGGGAGTGTTAATAATCAGGCAAGGGACAGAATGTGGAATAGTGAGAAGGGCTCAGAGCAGTTATAGCCAAAGAAAGGATCTAAAGCCACTGAGACCTATCCCTTTCTACCTTAGGTAACAACATGCTGCTGGTGGGTGTGCATGGCCCAAGGACACCCTGTGAAGAGATCCTGGTGAAACACATGGGCAGCCGCCTCTATAGTGTCTCCTACCTGCTCAAGGACAAAGGGGAGTACACACTGGTGGTCAAGTGGGGTGATGAGCATATCCCAGGCAGCCCATACCGCATTATGGTGCCCTGAGCCTGCCACCTAAGCTGGCATCTGTGCCAGCCAGAAGCTCCCATGGCAATGAGCATCCCCACACCTGTCCTATCCCCAAGAAGACCTATTTTCCTTTCCTGAGCCCTGGACCCTCCCTTCCCTGGATCATTTTGGCCACTATTCACTGCATTCACCCTTGCCCTGCGCTGTGTTCACCTATCTCTGGGCTTTCACTTGGGCAGAGGGAGCCATTTGGTGGCAGAGCATGTCTTCTTTGGTTCTGGGAGGTGGAAGTCCTATGTACAACCACCTCTTAGTTCTCTTTCCAAGCCAAGAGGAATAAAATTTTGCTTCCATTGTCCTGTGAATGTAGCTTTCATGGAAGGAGTGATGGAAGGCCAAACTGGCAAAGGCACCAACAAGGCAAAAGTATAGGCCCCGCATAGGCTGTGAGATCTATGAGTAGCACAGTTTGTACTTGATCTTTTGCCTCACAGAGGAGGAATATGGTGTGCCTAGAATGGCATATAGGATCAAGCAGGCAAAATGTAGGTAGGGCATGAAGTTTCATTGCTAGCTGGTTGGTGATCCCTAATAGTGATGAACAGTCTTTGAAATAGCATCGAGGCATAGCCATCTCTTAGATACCATGAACATGATACCAGCCCTTTTATTTATTTTAGAGCTTTTTTTCATACAGGGTCTCATTATGTAGCCTTGAATAGACTGGAACTCATTGGGTAGACCAAGCTGGCCTCAAACTCACAGAGATCCTCTGGTCTCTGCCTCCCAAGTGCTGGGATTAGAGTGTGAACCACCATGCCTGGTTTGCTATGAACCCTTTAAATAAGACACCATAACAAATTCCCCTTCCCACAACAGGAGGTATCTTGTTCATCAGTGAAAGGGGGAGGGCACCCACTCTGAGGGAAGCACAGTACTCTGGTCCTAAGTATTCTTAATGGACCTGTCCTCTATCTTTAAATGGGACTTGTCATAGTGCCTCCTTGCTACAAGAACAGTGGATCAATAACTCCTTAAATTGAACAATGTCCTAAGGCCTAGCTCCCAGTAAAACCTGCAAATGGCTGGGATATCTCCTTGAAACTGATCTAGCCCTAGGCATGTCTCTTAGGCTCAGTGCCATCACTTAACTCATCTGTAGGTGAGGGACAGGAAGACCTACTCTGCAGATCATAATCCTCTCTCAGCTCCAAGTACTTAATTACTTGCCATGGCCCTTGCTGAAATCCTGCCAGGTAGGACTTCAGAGGACTTGGCCAAAGGTTAGGCATTTAAGAACACAAGGGAGAAAGGACTGTGTTACTGAGCTAAAAGTTCAGTCCCATGGTTCTGGAAGATTCTGCAACTTGCTTCTACACTGGTACTAGGTAGAAACAGGTATACCATGGATCCTCACTTTGTGAATCTGAGGCCTGCCAGTCACAGAAGGAAGTCACTGCCCAGGAGACAGGTAGAGGCAACTAGATAAAAGTCCTTCCCTTAGTCCATTGGTATTATCGTTCAACAGCCAGGATAGAAAGGAGGGGCCAGCACTCTGGGAGCCTTCAGAAGCTGCCCACCTCACCTGCACAGGGGACAAAAGGTAGCAAAGGCAAGTCCAAAGAGGTGCAGCTCTAACAGGGGGGATGAGACCGCTTCCCCCTCTATATAGCTAGGATTCTGCACCCTGGGACACCCATGGCCCCAAATCACCCAGAGTCTATTACCCAGTCCTGGTACCAGTTCTGCCTACACAGGCTCACCTTCACATCCTCTTTTCAGCCAAGGCCTGGCATAGTTACTCAGGGGAGTCGCTGTCCAAGGCTGAGTTGGGTTAAGCAGGGGTCCCTGTCTCCTTGCCTCTACATCATACACGGGGGGG
>CM052722.1:113021475-113038251 GCA_028551405.1 Uromys caudimaculatus | reverse complement strand
GTACACTGAATCTAATAGAAGAGAAAGTGGGGAAAACTCTCGATCACCTGGGTACAGGGGAAAAGTTCTTGAACAGAACACCAGTGGCTTATGCTCTAAGATCAAGAATCGACAAATGGGACCTCATAAAACTGCAAAGCTTCTGTAAAGCAAAGGACACTGTCAACAGAACAAATGGCAACCAACAAATTGGGAAAAGATCTTTACCAATCCTACATCCGATAGAGGGCTAATATCTAATATATACAAAGAACTCAAGAAGTTAGACTCCAAAAAACCAAATAACCCCATCAAAAAATGGGGAACAGAGATAAACAGAATTCTCAATTGAGGAAACTCGAATGGCTGAGAAGCACCTAAAGAAATGTTCAACTTCCCTAGTCATCAGGGAAATGCAAATCAAAACAACCCTGAGACTTCACCTCACACCAGTCAGAATGGCTAAGATCAAAAACTCAGGTGACAACAGATGCTGGCGAGGATGTGGAGAAAGAGGAACACTCCTCCATTGCTGGTGGGATTGCAAGCTGGTACAAGCACTCTGGAAATCAGTTTGGCGGACCCTCAGAAAATTGGACATAATACTACCTGGGGACCCAGGTATACCACTCCTGGGCATATACCCAGAAGATGCTCCAACATGTAATAAGGACACATGCTCCACTATGTTCATAGCAGCCGTATTTATAATAGCCAGAAGCTGGAAACAACCCAGATGTCCCTCAGCAGAAGAATGGATACAGAAAATGTGGTACATTTACACAGTGGAGTACTACTCATCTATGAAAAACAATGACTTCATGAAATTTACAGGCAAATGGATGGAACTTGAAAATATCATCCTGAGCGAGGTAACTCAGTCACAAAAGAATACACCTGGTATGTACTCACTGATAAGTGGATATTAACCCAAAAGTTGGGAATATCCAAGATTCATGGGCCATATGAAGTCCAAGAAGAAGGAAGACCAAAATGCGGATGCTTCAGTGCTTCTTAGAAGGGTGAACAAAATACTCACATGAGGAAATATGGAAACAAAGTGTGGAGCAGAGACTGAAGAAAAGGCCATCCAGAGACTGCCCCACATGGGGATACATCCCAAATACAGCCACCAAACTCAGATGCTATTATGGATGCCGGGAAGTGCTTGTTGATGGAAGTCTGATATGGCTGTCTCCTGAGAGGCCCTGCCAGAGCCTGACAAATACAGAGGCAGATGCTCACAGCCAACCATTGGACTGAGTGTGGGGTCCTAGATGGAGGAGTTGGAGAAGGAACTGAAGGAGCTGAGGGGGTTTGCAACCCCATGGAGAGAGCAACAGTGTCAACTGGCCAGGACCCCCCACCCCCGAGCTCTCGGGGACTGGACCACCAACCAAAGAATACACATGGAACGACCCATGGCTCCGGCCACATATGTGGCAAAGAATGGCCTTGTTGGACATCAGTGGGAGGAGAGGCCCTTTGGCCTGAGGGTGTTCAATGCCCCAGTGTAGGGGAATGCCAGGGAGGGAAGATGGGAGTGGGTGGATAGGTGGGGGAATACCCTCATAGAGGCAGGGGGAGGGGGATGAAATAAGGGATTTCTGAAGGGGAGACCTGGAAAGGGGAAAACATTTGAAATGTAAATAAAGAAAATATCTAATACACACACACACACACCCACACACACACACACACACACACACACACACCCCCCAAAGAAGTGTGCCTTGTAAAACCAAGGACCCCAGTTTAGTCACCAGAACCCAAGCTTTAAAAAACAAAAACAAAACAAAACAAAAACAATGGGGAGAAACTTCTGTACTATCTCATCTATTTCAGGATAAGGTAGGCTTGTAATCAGCATTTCTTTTTAAATGACTGCCCCAGAACTAACTCTGTAGATCAGGCTGGCCTCCATCTCAAAGATGAAAGGCATATGCCACCATGCCTGTCTAATATTTGCCTACTTAAACCCATTTCGTGGTATTTGATAAAATTAAAAGACATAAATAAATGTATTTGCTTCATTAAAAGAAAAAAGCTTGGCTGGACAGTTGGTGTATGCCTTTAATCCCAGCACTTGGTAGGCAGAGTCAGGCAGATCTCTAAGTTTGAGGCCAGCCTGATCCACACAGTTAATTTCAGGACATCCAGGGCTACACAAAGAAATCCTGTCTGGAGAAAAAAAAAAAGCCTAGTGTGATGCCATGTAACTATAACCTCAGTAGGGGGTGGTAGCCATGGTGGTAGACCTGAGATAACATTAAGACCCATAAAACAAAAAAGTAAAACAAAAAAAATCTTGTGTCTTAACTACATTGTCCTCTTAATGTCATAGTCCAGGTTTCAGGACAAATTATTTTTGTAGTGCTGGGGATGGAACTTTTGGCCCTTGTACATGTTAGGCAAATAGTCTAATACTGAGATGCACTCCCAACCCCAGGGCATGATGAAAAAAACCATGCAAAGTACTTTGTGTGTTTACAAGGACATGAAATTAGAAATGAACAGAAAAACAGAAAACATTCAACAGAGTTGTGGAAATTAAATAATGGACTCTTATTCAAACCAAAGGAAAAAATATTACAAAGAAAATTAGAAACAGATGCATGGAAATAAAAACAAAACCCAAATCTTAAGCAAAAATAGTGCAAAGAAAAATGTATAGCTAAAACTCATTTTAATGATTTCCTTCTTCCTTTTTTTTTTTTTTTTTTTTTTCAAGACAGAGTTTCTCTCTGTAGTCTTGGCTGTCCTAGAACTCTGTAGATGAGGCTGGCTTCAAACTCACAGAAATCTGCCTCCCTCTGCCTACCAAGTGCTGGGAGTAAAGGCATACACCACTACTGCCTGGCAATTTTTAACAATTTCTAATCAACAACCTAATTTTACTACTTAAGGAACTACAAAAGAACTAAACCAAAAGCCTTTACGAGAAGGAAAGAATAATAAAGTTCATAGCAGAAGTAAAAAATGGTGTGGCAAATGGAGGAGAAAAATCTACAAAACTAAACTTTTTTTTTTTTTTTTTTTGGCAATGCTAGTGATTAAGACCAGGGCATGTTAGGCAAGTGCTTTGCTCTGAAGTACAATCCACAGGATCCCAAGTTGGTTCTTGTGAAAGATTGGCAAAGCTTTAGCTATAACAAAAAAGTAAAACTATGAAAAGACTGAAATAACTCAGAAAATGAAAATGGGACTATTCTGTCATCCATACAGAAATGAACAAGAATTTTTACAATAACATGAACAACTGTATCCTAAAAAAAATTTGTTAACCAAAGTAAATGAAAAAATTCCTAGAAAGATAAAACTTAACAAGACCTGGTCAGTATTAGTAAGCCTGAATAGACATAAAAGTACTAGTTTATTGAAAAACTGAGAAGATGGGTATAGTGGTGTGTGCCTTTAATCCCAGCACTCAGGAGGCAGAGGCAGAAGAATTTTTGTGAATTACAGGTCAGTTTGGTCTACACTTTGAATTCCAGGACAGCCAGGACTATGTAAAGAGACCACCTCCCCAACCTCCAAAGAAAAAGAAAAAGAAAAGAAAAGAAAAGAAAGAAAAAGAAAAAAAAAACTGTGGGAAAAAACTGTGGACAAGCAGTGTTAAAGGCCTTAATCCCAAATATTGTGGAGGCAGGAGAATTCTTTGGATTCAGTTCAGGGCTGGCCTGGACCACATAGACAAAACAACCTGTTCTTTATCAATATCAATGCAAAATTACTTTCAACAAATATCCGTAAACCCACTAAACAATATTTTTACGAGCCATCCACTATTTTTTGAAAGTATACCTCTTGTGTGCTGCTGCCTCACATTTCCTCTTTTCTGCCTTACTGTATCCTGGAGCACTACCCCTCTGGTGTGCTCTCGACAGAGCTGAATTTATTTCCTGAGTAATGGCCACACAGTCATAACCAACCCCAATTCCATTGCAGTTGCTTTTACACTAAATGCCATTTCTAGCTAAAATGCCAAACTATAGCTAGATTGATAAATACCAGGGAACACTGCTCATTCACCCGATTGGGTTCTAGATTTTTCCTTACTAAGGAGGTCTTATAGGCTTCCAGAACTTTGGTCACAATGTAGTCAGGGGTGTACCCCTGCCACCAGGGCTGAAGAGGACTGAACCTCATGGGCATCTAGAAGCAGTAGGTGGCCCCCAGAAGGCAGAAAATGGAGGATAACAGCAGGTTCCTTTCACCTCACAGCTTCAGAAAGAACGACCGAAGAACCTCATGGTAAGGCCTTCCCAGGCCCCTTACCTAGTGGTCGAGGAACTTGTGGCCCTGATGGAACGGATTCGCAGGCGGTTGGCCATGTCCCGCAACACCTGCAATGTCTTCTCATCAGGCCCAGCATTGTGGGCCATCCCACAGCTTGCCTCAGCTTCTGACATCCCTCCTCTTCGCTGTGCTCCGCAGCACTAAATGGCTGCCTCAGCCTTGCCGCTCAGTTAAAAGGCCCTGGCATGCCCCGCCCAATCACGCCCCGCCCAATCACGCCCTGCCCTATCACCAACTGATCCCTCCGCACTTGCGCATGCGCATACGCTCGATTATGGGGGCTTTTGCCTCAACCCTGCCTGTCCATCCGTCCGCCACAAGTCCGTGACTCAGTCACAAGTCTGTCTCAGTTATATGTGTGTCCCACCAAATATCCCTCCACCATGAATGTACTCCTTTGTTGTTGTGCATGTAGTCTTCCACTGCACTCACTGCACGTGTAGTCTGCCGTTGTTGCACGTGTATCTCTCCCCTGCTTGTATCCTTCCGCTTTTCACAGATGTGTATGCTTTTCATTTCAAGTTTACACCTCCGCCACACGACTATACGCTGCTTCTGTGTGGCCATTTCAAGAGAATTTTGAACATTTGTCACTTGCATTTTCAGCACTATACAGATTAATTTTATATCTTTATATTTTTCTTTGTATTGTCAATTCCTCAAAGGGACTACCGCCATGTTCAGGTACAGTTTTCCTTGGGAGCGAAAAAAAAAAGTTCTGTAATTAGACTGTAGTCATGACTGGAGATGTAGAGAATGTAGTGAACATTGTGAAACTTAAAATAGTTGTAATAGTCACATTGATATTCACATTTTATCCCCATATTAAAAAGTATATCCTGGAATTCCAAAGGTTTTAGATGGTTACGCCTCACATAAGGCAGTCCAGCCTCTAGTCAGATTTCTCAGCTGGTGAGGTGAGCTGGCCATCTTGAGACTTTAAGATGTTTCTAAGCTATTTTCCTTTCTAGAACTTTATATCCAACAAGCCCAGAGTGACTGTTTAGTCCAAAGCCGGCCTGTAACTTGACTGTGGAGCCTGACTTGGGTGAGTTTCATTATGGTAGAATATTTAGGGTTTTTAAAAACAAAAACAAAAACAAAAAACTCTAGGGCTATGTCTCTCCATAAACACGACATGGTTCATCTCAAAGACTTGGGATAACCTTTCACACTGGCATGGCCCAGTGGTGTGCCAGGTTCAGTAACATGATAGTCCAAGTACAGAATCTTGACACAAAGGTTATGAGTTCCTGTGTAAGACCTCCAAAATTGTCACCTGCATGCCACTGGACTTTGCTGTTCTTGCTAAGTTAAAAGGTTCCTGCATTTAAAATTTCAGTATGCCTAAAAATCAGCATGCCTGAATTGATTTTACTTACAGAATATGTGAATACTCTTTTCCTTCCATTCTCATAACTACTGGATATTATTAGCACTTTTAAATTTAATTTTAATTTAGCAATCTGATGGATAAGTGAATAGTATTTAATTAATGCTTTGATTTACAAATTGCTGATCACTTTATTTTTTAGGTTTTTTAAAAAATTATTTATTTTTATGCATATGAATGTTTTGCCTGCATGTATGTTTGTGCACCATGTACATGCCTAGTGCCAGAAGATGTCAGAAGAGGGCTTTGGATCCCTTGGAACAGGAATTATACATGACTATGAACCACCATCTGGGTGCTGGGAATCTAACCAAGGTCCTCTGTAAGAGCAACAAGTACTCTTAACCATTAAGCAATATCTTCAGTCCCTTTACCAGTTTTTTAAAAAGTATTGTTTGTTGTTTATTCAAAGTTCAGCCTATCTGAAGTATTTGATACTATCTTTTGATGTTTTATTTAGTGATGTTGTTCTTAGATTAATTTATATCATTTCCGTAAGTATGATGCTGATTAGTCATTAATTATAAATATTTAGGCTTTATGCCCTTAATCTATATCTGTTTTCAGTTTTTAATGGTAAGCTAGATACTTTATTTTTTAAGGAAAAGTTAACCAAAACCTAAAATTTAACTTTATTTTTCCTTCTATACAGTAGGTCACAAGAGTTTTTAAGGTAATAGAATATGTAAATCATTTTTAATGGCATTTAGGCCTGAGCATTGTTTAGAAAGGTCTTTTCTATTCAAAGATTGCAAAAATGTTTATTATATACTTTTAATTTTTCTTGAATTAACTATTTAATTATTTTGTTTTATTTTATGTTTCTGAGTGTTTTGCCTGCATGTATGTGTGCACTCCACATGCATGCCTGGTGTCTGAGGAGGTCAGAAGTAGGTGTCAGATCCCCAGGAAGTAGAATTACAGATGGTTGTGAGTCACCATGTGGGTATTGGGAACTGAACCCAGGTCCTCTAGAAGAGCAACAAATGCTTTTAACTGCTAAGCATGCCTCTAGCTCTTTAAAATGTACTTTTAATATTTAATAGTTGTGCTTCTTATGGTTAGTTCTTTAGTATCTATAGTCTAATACTATACATAAAGTAAAGTAGCACTCTATTTTTCGAGTAGCCTAAGACTCTTAGTATTTTCCCCCCAAATTTCACAGATACATGGCATTTTCTCTTCTAAACTTTGACGTTAGTTAATTTAAGGCTCACAAGATATTCTCACTTTGATTTTTTGTTCATTTGGTTGGCTTTTTTTTTTTTTTTTTTTTTTAGAAAGGGTTTCACTGTGTAGTCCAGGCTGACCTTGAATTCTTGCTGCTGTTTCCCAAGTGATGGGATTGCAAGCATGTGCCACAGTACATGGCCCTGTTTGATTTTTAACTGTCATTTCATGGAAATAAATAAACAAATAAATACTGTATATTTATAATGTTAAGTAATCTCCCTAAGATCATAATATATAACTATTAATAATCACATCCTGTTAACATCTTACTTTATATTTTCTTTTTTGTGGTGATGGAGATCAAATCTTAGTCCTCATAAATCCCAGGTAAGCCCTCTATTCCTGAGACACACTCCCAGCTCTTAAAAAAATCATTAGTGTGTATGCATGTGTGTGTGTGTAGGTCGGAGAACAACTTTGTGGAGTTGGATCTCTTCCACCTTTTTGTGGATTTTATGGATTGAACTCAGGTTTCTAGGCTTGCATGACAAGCACCTTTACCCACTCAATTATCTTGCTGGCTCCTCTTGAAGATTTCTTTGTTTTGTTTTGTTGGTTTTGTTTTGGCTTTTTAAAAAAAAGACATGGTATCAGTAGCCTAGGCTGGACTGGAACCAGAGATCCTCATGTCTGAGCTTTCCAAGTGCTAAGGTTACATAGAGGTGTGCCACTAGGCCATGTTTTCTTGTTTAAATTTTGTAAATATACTTTATTATTATTATTATTATTTATTAATGTGTATGGAATATGTTGGTATGCGTGTGTGCATGCATGTCTGTGTGTGCATGCACAAATACAGAAGTATATAATTCTATGTGCATGTGTGGGTGTTAAGAGGACAACTTTTAGTAGTTAGTTCTTTCTTTCCACTATAGGTACTAAGGATCCAAGTCAGGTCATCAGGCTTTGAAGCAAGAGCTTTTTTACTCACGAAGGCTTCTTTGCCAACCCTTATCCTGATTTTATTTTGTTTTTACTTTCCCTCCTAAATATTTATTTTATGTGCATTGTTGTTTTGCCTGCAAGTATGTCTGTATAAGGGTGTCAGATCCCCTGGAGTTATAGACAATCGTGAGCTGCTGTGTGGGAATTGAACCCAGGTCCTCTGGAAGAGCAGCCAGTGCTCTTATTCACTGAGCCAGCTCTTTCTTTGCTTTTTAAGTAACAAAAGCAGGGTTAGTTTATTAAGAAACAGTATAATCCCAAGGGAAGGAAGTAGACCAGAGCAAAGAAATTCCTTTTTTAAATTTTGCTTTGTGTTTTGTTATTTTGTTTGTTTACATTTAGATTGAATTTTTCTTCTGTTGATTAGAGACAGGGTCTATGTGGCCCAAGGGGGCCTCAAGTTGACTGAGGCCAAGGTTGAGCTTGAAGTTTGTTCCTCCAGGTTTCCCTTTTTTGGAGGTGCTGAGGTTGAAGGCCTGTGCATGTCCATCACCTCACTTTAAGCAGTGCTGTGGAATCTTACCCAGGGCCTTTGGTGTGTTAGATGGGCCTTAGCATTTTTTTTTTTTAATAATTTATGTGTGTGTGTGGGGGGGGGCTGTGAGTGTTCGAGTATTAATACATGGAGTCAAAGGATAACTTAGTGGGAATCAGTTATTTTCTTTTACCATGTAGGTTCCAGGAGTGGAGCTCAGGCCATGTGGTTTGGTGGCAAGCATTGTTATCCTAGGAGCCATTTCATGGAGATCCTGTAGTTTTGGATTTGTAGGACTGGCCCCTTCATATACTCCAGCAGTTCATCAATGGAAGAACGATAGATTGTTGGTGTGACCAACTCATAAAAAGCCCTGGATCTCGGCTTGGGTAGTAGCTGAGATGGTCAGCTGGCAAGCTCTCCTGTAACCACTCCACTGGGGTGGGTTCTCCAGCACTTCCCTGGCTAGCTCACCCAATGCCACAGTGGACAAGGGGCACCAATCCTCCAGCTCTCATGCCCTCAGGGCTGGCTCATCTGTGCCCATGCATCAGAGCCAGCTGTACTATGTTACCCAGATGAGGTTCCTACAGCAAGCAAGGGGTTGGGCCAGCTCTCCCACTCTCAGACTCTCCGAGCTGACTCACCCTCATCCACCCCTCCCCTCTGTAACCAGGACCAACTCTACTTTGCTGTTCAGGTGAGGGCAACTTTATTTTTTTTAATTAAAGGAAGATACAATTTAACATAAAGTTATCAACATCCAGGCTCCAACCACCCACTGTCACTGTCCAGAATCAAACATTTTCCACACTTTTGCTGTTTTGCTTGGCATCTGCCTCCAGTTATCTACACGATTTGGTTATGTAATCCTATTTGTCTTTTTGTATTTTAGGAACTGTTGGTTGATTTCTTATAGGAAAGATGATGGTATAACTCTTTCACCTGTCTCTCTAGCCACCACATACTTCATATTTGGCCTTCCTTCTTGCACAGTGCACACTGATGATATCAGGTGCATCATTTTTTGGAGTTTTGCACTATCAAATTCTCAAATCCAAGGGAACACTAGTCACAAATGAATAATTAGTGTAATTTCTTTTCCTTCCTCATCTAACATTTTCTTTTCTCTGGAGTCAATATTTGTACTCCCCCGAGTTCAGCACTTCTACCAAATGTCTATGTGTTCAAAGATGTCTAGCATTCTAGTCACTTGATACCCAGTAGCTCTTAGAAAGAACTTTTGTTTATGTATGTGTGCATTTGCCCATGTTTGCATGCATTCGGGCCAGGAGTAGATGTCAGGATGTCTTCCTCTATCTCTACCTTATATTTTTTACAACTTTTATTTATTATTTATTTTATGTATATTTGTGTTTTGCCTGCATGTATGCATATGCACATATGCATGCTTAGTACAGGAAGGCTGAAGAAGACATCAGATCCCCCTCGAACTAGAGTTACAGATATTTGTAAGCCACCATATATGTGCTAGGAACCAAACTGTGGTCTTCTGAAAGAGCAACAAGTACTATTAACCATTGACCAATCTCTCACTCTAGCCCCTCCAGCATTTCCTCCCTTCCTCCCCTCCTCTCCCCTCCCCTCCCCTCCCTCCCTCCCTCCCTCTCCTTCCTTCCTTCCTTCCTTCCTTCCTTCCTTCCTTCCTTCCTTCCTTCCTTCCTTCCTTCCTTCCTTCCTTCCTTCCTTCCTCCTTCTCCTCCTTCACTGAACCTGGAGCTCACCAATTAAGCTAGGCTGGCTGGCTAGTAAGCCACTGGGCTCTTCCTGTCCAACACTGGGATCCAGTATCAGGCCCTCAATTTACCCACTGAGCCATTTCCTTATCCCCAAAGGAATTCCTCTCCTGGCCTGCTGTCCAGTCATGAGCACAGACTCTTTATTATTATTATTATTATTATTATTATTATTATTATTATTATCTGGAAAATAGAAAATGATTTTTTGCTTCTCTCTTTCCACCTTCCTCTCTTCACCCCTGCATCCAGCACCCTGTCTCCTACATCAAAAAATCTGGAGAAAGATTGTAGAGGAAGTAAACTATTTGAGTTCTTTCATGTCTGAAAATGTTTCCCTGTGCATTCATAGATAGGGTTTGGAATGTGAGCAGCAAGTTTTACCTCATATGAAGCCCTGGGTCCAATTCCTAGCATGGAAAAGGATGTGATAGAAATTAGAGGTGGGGAAGACAATAGAAGAGAAGGCAAAGGAAAAGCAAAAGGGAGAGGAGAAAAGGAAGGAAAGGGGGGAAAAGAGTCCCTATCTTAGAAAATGACTTTAGTATAAAATTCTAGGTTGGAAGTCATTTATCCTTCAAGCTTCAAAGGCATTACTTCATCTCCCTCTAGTTGTGCTGAAAAGTCTGAAGACATTCTGAATTCCAATTCTTTGAATCTGACTTAATTTATTTTTCTCCAACAGTATATCTCTTCTGGTATTGAGGATACTATTCTTGATTTTATTGATGCTATTAAGAAGTCAGATTGCAGTCTAAAAGTCATGGTTTTAAAGGTAATATGTTTCCTCCCTCTGGTTTTAATACCTTGTCACCTGATACAGATCTATTTCTGAGTTTGTTTTTTTTCTACCTGAGATTTATTAAGCTTCTTAATGTGTGGATTTGTGACTTTTGTTAGTTCTAAAACAAAGTTCTTTTCAAATATTCATTCTGTCTTCTCACGCTGGCACAGTGAGAAGATTTTTGCTAGATCTCCTTATCCTGTCTTCTGTTTTTACTATTTAAAGTTTCTATTTCTTTACACTTCTGTGCTAGATTCCAGATACCCTTTTTTTTTCCAGGTCTGTTTTACAATTTATCAGTTTTCTCTAGTCATGTAAAATCTGCTATTAAATCCATCTATTGAACATTTAAAACATTTTTTTTAAAATTGCAGAATCTGGTATATGCATACAAGTTGCAGAAAGCATAAACATATATCTTAAGAAAAGGAGAAGGGGAGAGGGTCTCTGTGATGGGGGGACTGGGAAGGGGGACAGTGTTTGGAATGTAATAAACAAATAAATAAAAAATTAAAAAAGAAGCTTTCATCAGATCCCATTTCTTTCTCTTTTTTTCAAAAAATATGATTTTTTTTTACGTATTCCCTTTACATCCCGCTCCCTCCCAGTCACCCCCCTCCCACAATCGTTCCCCCTCCTCCTCTGGGCAGGTGAGGGGGCTGGGTATCCCCTGTCACTTCAAGTCTCTGCAAGGCTAGGTGCTTCCTCTCCCACTGAGTCTAGACAAGGCAGCCCAGCTAGTAGAATATATCCCACAGACAGGCAACAGCTTTTGGGATAGCCCCCATTCCAGTTGTTTGAGACCCACATGAAGACCAAGCTGCACATCTGCTACATATGTGTGGGGAGGCCTAGGTCCAGCCTGTGTATGCTCTTTGGTTGGTGGTTCGGTCTCTGGGAGCCCCCATGGGTCCAGGTTACTTGATTCTGTTGATCTTCCTGTGGAGTTTCTATCCTCTTCAGGCCTGAAATCCCTCCTCCTATTCTTCCATAAGAGTCTCCAAGCTCCATCCACTGTTTGGCTGTGGGTGTCTGTATCTATCTGAGTCAGCTGCTGGGTGGAGCCTCTCAGAGGACAACATGCTCCTGTCTGCAAGCATAACACAGTATCATTAATAGTGTCAGGGATTGGTGCTTGCCCATGGGATGGGTCTCAAGTTGGGACAGTTATAGGTTGGTCATTCCCTCAATCTGTGATCCATCTTTGTCCCTGCATTTCTTGTAGAGAGGATAAAATTTGTGTCAAAACTTTTGTGGGTGGGTTGGTGTCTCTATCGCTCCATTGGGGTTCTGGCTACAGGAGGTGGCCTCTTCATGTTCCATATCACCAATGTAGTGAGTCACAGCTATGGTCATCCCCATTGATTCGTGGGCACCTCCCTTATCCCAGATCTCTGTCTCATCCTGGAGATGCTCCCTACTTCCTCACCACTGTGAGTTGCAGGTTTCCATTCATTTTCATGGTCATCTAGCCATTTATCCTGTCCTTCCCCACACCTGATCCTGAACTCCCCATTCCCCTCCCCACCCCCTTCCCTCCCAGTTCCCTCCCTCCATCTGCCTCTTGTGACTATTTTATTTCCCCTTCTAAGTGAGAGTCAGGCTTCCTCACTTGGGCCTACTTTGTTGTTTAGCTTCTTTGGGTCTGAGAGGTGTAGCATAGTTATCCTATTTTATGGCTAATATCCACTTATGAGTGATTACATATCATGCGTGTTCTTTTGGGACTGGGTTACTTCACTCAGGATATTCTCAACTTCCACCAATTTGTCTTCAAAATTCATGATGTCTTGGTTTTTAATAGCTGAATAATATTCCATTGCGCAGATGTGCCACATTTTCTTTATCCATTGCTTCAGTTGAGGGACTCCTAGGTTGTTTCCAGTTTCTGGCTATTACAAATAAAGCTTTTATGAACATAGCTGAGCAAGTGTCTTTGTGTGATGTTGGAGCACCTTTTGGGTATATTCCCAGGGGTGGTATAGATGGGTCTTGAGGTAGAACTATTCCCTGTTTTCTAAGAAAGCACCAAATTGATTTCCAAAGTATTTGTACACGTTTGCACTCCCATCAGCAATGGAGGAGTGTTCTCCTTGGTCCACAACCTCGACAACAGGTGCTTTCTCTTGAGTTTTTGATCTTAGCCATTTCTGATGGGTGTACGATGAAATCTCATAGTTGTTTTGATTTGCATTTCCCTGATGACTTTGAATATTTCTTTAAGTGCTTCTTGGCCATTTGAAATTCCTTTGTTGAGAATTCTCTGTTTAGTTCTTTACCCCATTTTAAAATTGGGTTATTTGGGTTGTTGGTGTCTAAATTCCTGAGTTCTTTGTAAATTTTGGGTATTAACTCTCTGTCAGATTGGTGAAGATCCTTTCCCAATCTGTAAGCTGCTGGTTTGTCCTTTTAACAATGTCTTTTGCCTTACAGAAGCTTTTCAGTTTCATGAGGTAGGTCCCATTTATCAATTGTTGATCTTAGAGCCTGAGCCATTGGTGTTCTGTTCAGAAACTTATCTCCTGTACCAATGCATTCAAGGGTATTTCCCACTTTCTCTTCTATGAGGTTTACTGTATCCTGTTTAGTATTGAGGTCCTTGATCCACTTGGACTTGAGTTTTGTACAGATCCCATTTCTTTCTTTTTTTCTTTAATAGTATAATTTTTTATTTTTATATTTTATTGGTTATTTTATTTACTTACATTTCAACTGTTGTCCCCCTTCCTAGTCTCCTCTCCGCAAATCCCCCCTCCCATCCCATCCCCCCTCCCTTTCATCTCTAAGTGGGTGCTTCTCCACCCACCCACCAACTCCTGCCTCACTGTTCTAGCATCCCCTTACCCTGGGTCATCAAGCCTCCACAGGACCAAGGGCCTCCCCTCTTACTGATGCCAGATAAGGCTATCCTCTGCTACATATGCGGCTGGAGCCATGGGTCCCTCCATGTATACTCTTTGGTTGGTGGTTTAGTTGCTGGGAGCTCGGGGGGGGGGGTCCAGTTAGTTGGTATTGTTGTTCTTCCTATGAGGTTGCAATCTCCTTCAGCTCCTTCAGTCCTTCCCCTAACTCTTCTATTGGGGTCTCCGGGCTCAGTCCAATGGTTGGCTGTGAGTATCTGCATCTGACTTAGTCAGGTGCTTGGCAGAGCCTCTCAGCTATACCAGGCTTCTGTCAGCAAGCACTTCTTGGAATCAGCAATAGTGTCAGGGTTTGGTGTCTGCACATAGAATGAATCCCAAGGAGGGGAGGTCTCTGGATGGCCTTTCCTTCAGTCTCTGTTCCATTTTTTGTCCCTGTCTTTCCTTTGGACAGGAGCAATTCTGGGTTAAAATTTTTGAGATGGCTGGGTGTTCCCATTCCTCAACTGGGAGCTGTGCATATCTACAGAAGGTGATTTCTAGCAGTTCTATCTCCCCTTTGTTGGGCATTTTGGATAATATCAACCCTGTTGGGTCCTGGGAGCCTCTTGCTTCCCTGGCATCTGGGACTTTCTAGTAGCTATCCCCAGTTCCCCACTCCCCTCCCCCACTGCGACATATTTCTATTCATTTTCCAGAGCCTCTGGACTTCTCTCCTGTCTCTTCCCATAGCTGATCCTGTTCCCCCTTTTTTCCCTCTCCCTCTTCTCTCCCTCCCAGGCCCTTCCCTTCCTCTACCTCCTATGATTATTTTGTTCCCCCTTCTAAGTAGGATTGAAGCATCTGCACTTTGGTCTTCCTTCTTGTTAATTGTCATATGGTCTGTGAGTTCTATAGTTCGTATTCTGAGCTTTTGGACTAATATCCACTTATCAGTGAATATATACCATGTGTGTCCTTTTGTGACTGAGTTACCTCATTTAGGATGATATTTTCTAGTTCCATCCATTTGCCTGTGAATTTCATGAAGTCATTGTTTTTAATAGCTGAGTAGTACTCCATTGTGTAAATGTACCACATTTTCTGTATCCATTCCTTTGATGAGGGACATCTGGGTTGTTTCCAGCTTCTGGATATTATAAATAAGGCTGCTATGAACATAGTGGAGCTTGTGTCCTTGTCATATGTTGGAACATCTTTTGGGTATATGCCCAGGAGTGGTATAGCTGGGTCCTCAGGTAGTATTATGTCCAATTTTCTGAGGAACCACCAGACTGATTTCCAGAGCGGTTGTACCAGTTTGCAATCCCACCAGCAATGGAGGAGTGTTCCTCTTTCTCCACATCCTCACCAGCATCTGCTGTCACCTGAGTTTTTGATCTTAGCCATTCCGATTGGTGTGAGGTGAAATCTCAGGGTTGTTTTGATTTGCATTTCCCTGATGACTAAGGATGTTGAACATTTCTTTGGTACTTCTTGGTCATTCGAGATTCCTCAGTTGAGAATTCTTTGTTTAGCTCTGTACCCCATTTTAAAATCGGGTTATTTGGTTCTCTGGAGTCTAACTTCTTGAGTTCTTTGTATATTTTGGAGATTAGCCTCTATCAGATGTAGGGTTGGTAAATAGCATTTTCCAATCTGTAGGTTGCTATTTTGTCCTATTGATAGTGTCCTTTGCCTTATAGAAGCTTTTCAGTTTCAAGAGGTCCTATTTGTCAATTGTTGATCTTAGAGCATAAGCCATTGGTGTTCTGTTCAGAAAAATTTCCCCTGTGCCGATGTGTTTGAGTCTCTTTCCCACTTTCTTTTCTTTTCTTTTTTTATATATCATATTTTTATTACAAAAAAGCAACAAAAACATAACTCTATGTGTGCAAGAGAGAGATCAGGACACAGAGAGAGACAGATATGAGAAGATAAACATCACTCAGTTATTTTTATTATCTTGAAGGTGGGGGGATAGACTGTTAATTTTTTTTCTTTCTTTCTTTTTTTAAATTTTCTGATACTTTATTTACATTTCCAATGTTTCCCCCTTTCCAGGTCTTCTCTTTGGAAACCCCCTATCTCCTCCCCCCTCCCCCGCCTCTGTGAGGGTATTCCCCCTCCCACCCACCCAGCCAACCCACTCCCGTCTTCACCCCTTCACATTCCCCTTTACTGAGGCCTCTAACACCCTCAGGCCCAAGGACCTCGCCTCGCTCTGATGGCCAACAAGGCCCTCCTCTGCCACATGTGTGGTCCGAGTCATGGGTCCTTTGATGTCTATTCTTTAGTTGGTGGTCCAGCCTCCAGGAGCACCGGGAGCATCAGGCCAGTTGACACTGTTGCTCCCTCCATGGGGCTGCAAGCTCCCTCAGTTCCTTCAGTCCCTTCTCCAACTCCTCCATCTGGGACTTCACTCTCAGACCAGAGGTTACTGTAAAGTGAAACTTGGGTATTCGGACTTTTGGGCTAATATCCACTTATCAATGAGTACATACCATGTTCGTTCTTTTGTGACTGAGTTACCTCTCTCAGGATTCTCAACTGAGGAAGTTCATAGGGCTGAGAAGCACCTAAAGAAATGTTCAACATCCTTAGTCATCAGGGAAACGCAAATCAAAACAACTCTGAGATTCCACCTCACACCATTCAGAATAGCTAAGATCAAAAACTCAGGTGACAGCAGATGCTGGCGAGGATGTGGAGAAAGAGGAACACTCCTCCATTGCTGGTGAGATTGCAAACTGGTACAACCACTCTGGAAATCAGTTTGGCAGACCCTCAGAAAAATGGACATAATACTACCTGAGGACCCAGGTATACCACTCCTGGGCATATACCGAGAAGATGCTCCAACATGTAATAGAGACACATGCTCCTCTATGTTCATAGCAGCCGTATTTATAATAGCCAGAAGCTGGAAACAACCCAGATGTCCCTCATCAAAGGAATGGATACAGAAAATGTGGTACATCTACACAGTGGAGTACTACTCAGCTATTAAAAACAATGACTTAATGAAATTTGCAGGCACATGGATGGAACTTGAAAATATCATCCTGAGC
>CM052722.1:113004541-113020975 GCA_028551405.1 Uromys caudimaculatus | reverse complement strand
AAAAAAAAAGAGCATAGTGATTATAAATCCTCCTTCTGGGTCTTCATTTCATTGGCGTCTAAGTGTATATAGACATATAAAAGAAATAAATCCTTACTGTTAAAAAAAAAAGAACACACATGACACGTACTCACTGATAAGTGGATATTAGCCCACTTTCTTTTCTATTAGATTCAGTGTATCTGGTTTTATGTGGAGGTTCTTGATCCACGTGGACTTGAGCTTTGTACAAGGAGATAAAAATGCAGATCCCATTTCTTAATTGTTGTTCTTGGACTAGAGAGATGGCTCAGCCATTAAAGACCAGGTTCATAGCCAAAAATATTAATTGATGTTCTTAATGCCTGTAAAAAGTAATAATGGCAAGGTAAACATGTAAGTAACTCTCTTCCAGACCAAGAATTGTAGTCCTCACCTCCCTTATAGTCACAACCCTTTCTTCCACCTTCAGGGAAATTCTCCTTCTGATGCTTATGTGTAAATTTAATTTTTTTCAAACCTTATTTTTAATGATGGTTCTTAAACTCTTTAGCCTCCATTTTAGCCCACCATGTACCAGAGGTAGTGGAAAAGAAAGGGTATGGGAGAAGTGGACCTGTTTAGAAAGGTTCTTTGGAACAACTCCCATCTGTGTTGTCTGGAAATCAGCAGTTCAGTTCACAGGTCAGCAGCAGCAGCTGCTTGATCCATTCACAAACACCTCACAGATACCAGGTCCAGCTTGGTAGAGTCGGGACAGCAGACAGGAATCAGCAGCGGTGGCACAACCTAGCAGAGACTCTGCCTAGGCTCAAGTCAGCAAGGATGCCAAGAGAAGTTTTCATCTGTGACTCTCTCAGCAAAGCGACAATCAGTGAAGATGAGAGACCAACAAGCTTTGCACAGCTAGCTCTATAAGCAAGCCTAGCTCAGCTTTCATCACTGTCCATCAAGTCCTATTTATACCCTCCAAACATCATGTGTCCTCCATGGGTCTTGCCTCACCACGTGTCTTGCCTCAGCATGTGTGTTTGTCTTAGCTGACATTACCAATCAACCTTAGTCCTCAGAAGTGGCAAGAAATTGCAGCACGCCACCAGAAGTTTTTTGGTGTGTTTCTCTCTATGGAATCCCTACAAATGGAGCTCAACTATACAGTGTAAGGTGGACTAATACATGTATGTTGTTAGCAAAGAATGCTTCATCATGTGTCCTTTCACGTGCTTGCTTTAGCAGAACATCCTTCTTCCTGTATCTGCTTCAGCTAAACGTTTCTTCATGATTCTGCCTTAACCTTTCACCTGTGTCCACTTCAGGAAAACACTCTTTCATGTGTTTGCCCCAACAAAACACCATCCAACACAACTGACTTTCCAAAGAACCCTTAAGTTTCCACTTCACTTATGCTACTCATGACTAGGCTTTGCCTTTATAGTTTGTCACCTATGTATACCTCCCTATACAAGATTATTTAGTTTTGCATGCTCTTAAAATATATCCAAACAGAACCAGATACCATGTGAAGTCTTCTGTTTGGTTTCTTCTATTCACCAATAGGCTTGTAAGATTCCTTCATATGTCTCAATGTTGTGATTTATTTCCTTTGTTGTATAGTAGTGCATTACCCTCATCTGACTCCCTGCCTACCTTGTCTCATTAATGCTCAGTAAATAACGTGTGAGACAAATGATTTAGTGAATAAATAAACCTGTTAGCATAGAAATTTCTCTACCTACCTCTCCTCCTATCTCCCAGAAATTGTAATACAGAAAGCTGCATGGATTAGTGGGAATAAGTTTACTGTTACTTTATAAGAACAGCCCTTAATAAATGAGAGACATAATTGGTAATTCTTGGAATAGATACTAGGAAGAGAGATTCAAGGGCAGGTGAGGCTGATGTAGACATCAGTTTATACCCATTTGAGATTTGTAGTAGGATACCAGCAAGGAGTAGGTGTTGAAAAGGAGGGAGTTGGGGCCCAGAAAATGAACCCCACCTCCCCACAGTCTGCATTGGGCCCATTGTGAATACACAAATCATGTTACACATTACTGTCTATGCACACATGTATTTTTCTGAAGCAACTCCATACATGTTCAAATCTTCTAATTGAAGCTCACAGAGCACTTGTTGTATGTTTTCTTGTTTCCCAATGCAGGTGGAAAGTACCAAGAGCTCAAGTGCAACCCTCCCCCCCAACGTGCCCTCCTACAGGTCTCTGTCTTCCTTCCATGATGATTGCCCTAGTAGTCACACTAGCTTCTCAGATGGTGAGCTTGCCCGGAATGTGAGGGAAGGTGTCAAGCATCGAATCTTCTACCTCTCAGAGCAGCTGAGAGTGGAGAAGGCCAGTAGGGATGAAAATACCATGAGCTACCTCAAGCTGGTATCCAAAGCAGACCGGCACCAGGCCCCACACATCCGGAAGGCCTTTGAGAGGGTGAACCAGCGCACCTCTGCCACTATTGCTCACATAGAACGAAAACTCCATCAGTGTCATCAGCAGCTGAAGGAGCTGGAAGAGGGCTGCAGTTCCACAAACTTGGTGTTGAAAGTAGGCAGTGGCATGGACAGCCATAAGCAGTCAGGTGGGAAGGTTTCATATTCCAAGTTGTCCAAGCCAGGTGGGGAAGATAGCCTGCCCATCAACGTTGCTAGGTCATCTACTGTAGAGAGTCACTTGTCAGGCATGCAGCAGAGAAAATTCTCAGACAAAAAGTATGTGGTCCAGCAGCAAAAGCTGCTTTTGCAGAAGATGAAGAAAGAACTGACAGAAGCCAACAAGATCCATGCTAGCCTTCAGGTCTCCCATCAAAGCCTCAAGGAAAGTCATATGATTGATGTGCGGAGGATACTGGAGTCACTCCAGGAAAAGAAAACCAGGTAAGGAAAGCCCCCTTTTACATTTTTGTTCCCAAGCTAAGAAGCGGTCAAGAGATAATTCAAGATCCACCTATGAAGGGTTGGGAAGAAGCCAGGGACAGAGTCCCTGAGGACAGATGAAAAGAGCAGGCCTGTGCTCTTCTTTGGTGGCTGTTACCTACAATGGAATGAGTGGTTCTTTTCTTGCTGCCCCATGCTTTGTCCCTTTGTGCAGTGAGAGGCTAGCAGACCATTAGTATTAGAGAGGCAATGTTCCCTATGTCCCATTTCCTGGGAAAGTTTGATGGGATTCAAGTCTGAACTAGAGTATGTCAAGCACTGGATGTATTGGATATTCAGTTCAAAAGTGACTACCTTTTGTGGATATTTGTCTTCAGTATGCTGTGGTTTGAATTTATTTATTTTTCTCTAAGGCAAAACAGAGATCCACCAACTTAAAAAGAAGCAAGCCAGCAATTTGCTATGTAGTGATTTCAAGGCCAGTTTTCGATACACAGTGAAATCCTGTCTCAAAACAACAAACAACAAAATACAAAAATACAATCCCTCAATGGACCGATTGCAGTCCAATTAAGTCCCTTCACTGGTATCTCACAAGCCTTGTGTACCTTGCTCTGTTTCACGTCATTATCACCATAGGCAACCATTAATTAATACAAATCCCCTCAACAGCCTAGCAAGAGAGGTAAGGACTTGAAATCAAGTTATGGGTCCAAGCTGAGAGCCTGTATTCTGTTCGAAATGGCTCTCTAGAAAGCTCTCTATAGATATCTCTTGGCTCTGTAGTTGCTCTCTTGAGACAGCTCTCTCTACTTGAGACAGCTCTCTTGCTAGAAAAAAATTCTAAAAGCTCTCTGGATAGCTCATGGATTTTTCCAATAAATATCAGAAAAGCTACTATAAAAATTCTTGAATTTTCCGACCAAATCAGAAATCCTGTTAGAAAAATTCTAAAAGTAATTCTTGGGTTTTTGATCAAAATCAGAAAGCCAGAAAACATTCTAAAAGAGCTGTGTTCGCTCTTTAGACAGCCTTCTCTGGATAGCTGTTAGAAAACATTCTAAATGAGTTGTGTTAGATCTCTAAGTAATTCTTGGGAATTCAGAAATCCTGTTAGAAAAATTCTAATAAAGCTATGAAAAATTCTAAAAGAACTGTGTTAACTCTCCATGGATTTTCAGACCAAAATCAGAAATACTGCTAGAAAAAACTCTCAAAGAACTATATTTGCTCTTTAATGATCTTTAGACAGCTCAGATCTCACTAGAAAAGAATTCTAAAGAACTGCTATAGCTCTCTGCTAGCTCAACTCATGGAGACCAAAAGCCCAGTCTTTTGTTTACAGCCATTACCCCAGGTTCCCTTTTGATTATCCCATGAATCACTATCTCATGACCCCAGCCCCTTGCTTCTTAGAAAGAGAGCAAGCACAAGAACAGACATTAAGATAACTGGGTGGTATCTTGCCCTGCGATCATCACTCCTTAAATCTCTTTTTCTCTTTCCTTGGTATCTTTCTGACAAGCTGGTTCATAGTGCAGTTACCTCTGTTTTTCTAGGTCTGAGAAGCCCCTCATATAATTCATATTACATCCTTATATATTGCATAGTTGAGAAATTATATATTTTTGAACTTATGTTTTTAGAGTTCTTTCCCACAGCCTTAAGGGCTGTCCTGAAGAGCTCAGCGTTTACCATTTTGCTGAGACATTAGCCACACCCTCACCTCTTGGACTCATGCTGTTTCTGATTATCATGGAGTCATTAAGCTTGGCAGAGAGGACATTCCTCGAAAGAGGAGCATGAAATTATATACATTATCATACAAACAAGTCTTGTAATACCTACTGCAACCATCAACACTCGTGGAGGTCCATGCACTGCTGGCTCTCTTCCAGGGGTGGGGACCATGTCATTCCATTCCTTATATGGCTGAGCAAGACTTGGCAGTCTTATTCAGAAAGTCCTTGGCTATACCTATTATCTTAAAGCATTTTTTCTACCCTCTCTTTTTATAATTTCAGCATTTCAGGTCTTATATTATGGTTTTTGATCCATTTGAGATCAATTTTTTTTAATTGGGCGAGAGATAGGAACTAAGTTCCATTATTCTAGTGTTCACAGCACCATTTGTTGAAGGGGCTCTTTTTCTCTGACACACACACATACAGACACACACACAGACACAGACACAGACACACACTTACATTTTTGTCAAAAAAATCAGATGTCTATAACTGTTGGAGTCTGGGAATCATCACACAAACCACTCAGACTCCAATCTCAGTCAAACAGGGATGACTTATTTACCACACACCCCAAGACTGGGATGTAGTCCATATTGGGGAGCTGAACTGCAACTCCCAGCTAGAATCCTATAGAAGTTTTAAGCCTGAAATTCACAAACAACTGCCTGTACCAAGTTATTCCACCAATCAGGATTTAGGGATAGGGATTTCCTTAGGAACATGTCTTTGTTGTACATTTATCCTGTTCTCATTGGTTGGGATATTCAATTATGGCAGCAAACTACATGACTCAGTGGTTAAAGGTGTTTTCCACCAAGTCTAGTGGCCTGACAACCTGAGTTTGATTCCATGGGTGGAGAAATACTGACAAGTCATTCTGACCTCCACATGCACTAGACTATGCATGCCCACACATACACATGTAAAAACAATTCCCAAATGCCAATGATTCATTTTAATCTGTTCTATATATTTATTACTAAAAATTAAGATAACAGGATTGCCTGTTGCAGAATTTTCTGCAAACTAGGAAATCCAAAGATCTATTCCAATTACCTTCTAAACCAAACTACCCCAAGTTCTATTTACATTCTTTCTTATTCCCAGACTTGAGGCTTCTAAAGCTCACAGAATACTTTAGACCCATTCTTGCTTCTTTGGGTCAAATTAAAATTAAGCTATTGACATGCATTCAAACTTCACACATTCTATATAATTTAAAGGTTAACAAGTTTAGAGGACACTCCAGTACTAGGAAAACTTTAATCTTAAAAAAAAAAAACAACTTTTGGTTGTGAGCCTAGCATTTAATGGCCTCAGTGGGAGGGAATGCACTTGGTCCTGTGGAGGGTTGCTGTCCCAGAGAAGGGGGGAATGCTAGAGGGGTGAGGTAGGAGTGGGTGGGCAGGTGGGAGAGCACATCTTAGAGATGAAGGGGAGGGGAGATGTGGTGGGATTCTCGTGGAGGGGCGACGGGAAGGGTGGGGACAACATTTGAAATGTAACTAAATAAAATAATTAATAAAAAAGAAAAAAGAAAGAAAAAATAGCTTTCACATCTGCTGCATTGCATTATTAATAGTAAGGATAGTGTACAATTTAAATGGACCATCCTAATTTTTTCCTATTTTAGCTCACTGTTCTCTTTATACTCATTTCCATTAAGATTTCTTAGTTTCTTCTCAATCCAAATAACGCTTTTCATCCTTGCTACAGGATCTCTTTGCACCAACAATAATGTGTGGACCCTTCTGGGAAAGGCACTTTGAACCTCCCCTAAGATTTTTTTCACTTCTGTTCTTTACTGGTCTGTTCTCAATCCAATGATGGCAACAATGTACTAACTACTTGGCACTGGGGTTGGTGGTCAGCTTTTTCAAGACCTGGCTGTGGGACTTATGAATCATTCGAGTACTCTAATTCATGAGTAGTTTCTAGGTCCACAACTGGGTCAAATATCTCTGATGGTTCCCTCCATGGTGATGGATAGAAGCCTCAGCTAGCAGAGGAGAAGTGAGGAGGCACTATTTTCTTTAGCTCTTTATAATCCACATTCATTCTTTATGAAATATCTGGCTTCCTTATCTTGGAGTGCTTCCAAGGTGTTGATGTACTAGTTACTTTTTCTCTTGTGGTGATTAAAAAAAGTCCTGACAAACTCAACTTAAGGGAGAAAGAGCTATTTTGGTTCAGTTTGAGGGTAAAGTTCATCATTTTAGGAAACTCATAGCAGAAGGAATTTAAGGTCATGCACAGTCGGGAAGCAAAGAATGATGAATGCTCATACTTAGTTCTCTTTCTCCTTTTAAAAGGTTTTTATTAAATTTATTTATTTCTATATGTATGTGGGCACATGTGGAGGTCACAGAAAAACTTTCAGGAGTCAGTTCTCTCCTTCTACCATGTAGAATTGAACTCAGGTGGTCAGGCTTGACAGCAATTCTCTTTACCAGCAGAGCCACTGTACACCTATTTTATTTCTAAAGGATATCTTCGCTAGACTTAGAATTCTGGGTTAGAATTTATTTCTTTTAAATGCTATGCATATGGAAAACCATCCATTCTGGCTTTTCTTGTTTGTATTGAAAAAGCTGTGTTAATCCTAACAAATGAGAATAAAGAACATTGACCCAAATTTTTGGTCAAATTAAACAAGTTTTATTTTCTGTTAGACAGGGCTATCTCCCTGAAGTGAGGACTGAGAGAATAGCATTGAATATAGGAGAAAGTGAGGTTTATATAGCTCAAAAAACTGCAAGGCTAGGAAGTTTCTAAGGGTTTTTGGTTACACAGGAACTTTTCAGAACATCTGAAAATTATTTGACAGAACATCTTATCAGGATGGAGGTCAAGGTCTGGTTAGAGTATAGTATGTGAAACATGTCAAATTACAGAAAGTAGGTCAAGACATGGCCAAACTTAAGTTTTGCAGAAAACAGGAATGACTTTATTTTGACCTTGTAATAAGATGTCTTCTAGTCTTAAGATGGAGCCAGGCTGGTCCATTAGCTGCTGCTGTTTTGATGGTGATGTTTTTAATATTATCAGTTTTATTTTCCTCTGGCTCTTTTTTTGGAGTTTATAGGGTTTTGTTTTGAGACAGGTTTTCTTTGTGTAGCTCTGGCTAACCTTGAACTTGCTCCGTTTTGGTGTTCATTGGTTTTGCTGTGATGATGCTGTGTGTAATTTCCAACTATACTTTTTAAATGTTGTTCTTTCCCTGAATCCTGTTTTTATTCTTGTTCTTTTGCTGGCTTCTCCTACTTTACATGACCTTTACATGTGGGAATTCCTCAGTCAGCCAAATTCTGCAGCTCATTCTGCTTCAAGTTGTTGGTTCTGGATTTCACAAAGAAAGCACAGTAGGCACCAACTGGTGACTGGAACACCTAAGACTGTCATGGGAGAGGTGGGAGAATGGAGGATGTTAGATTGATGAATCTGATGCAGTTGACATGGAACTCCTTCTGGGGTAGGTAGGGGTAGCAAAGTCTGGTACAAAGGTCAAGGATCCCATTAGACACTTTAGACTCTCAGGCCCAGTGACCTTTACCTCTACTCTATTCCAGTCAGTCAGTTGTCCCATAGTCGTAGCAGAAACTTTGCCAGTCTTCCATGATATTACTTATCCCTGGCATCTTCAAGCTCTGACTTCTCTTGTTACTATCCTTGCCCAAACTCCTAGAGTTTCTCATTCCTCTGTTATCTGTTCTTTAGTCTTCATCAATTCACTGAGATCTTTACCTTGCCACTTCATAGTTATGATAATTTAGTAAGCTTTTTATCATTTAATATTATTCACTATTATTATTCTCAACCTTTGAAGTACAAATTGATTCAATGGCTTGTCCAACAAGGTGCTAGAAATAGTCTATCTTAGGGTGACATGATCTCAAAAACCAGTCCTGATCCATTTTCTCCAAACCTACCCATTTATTTATTTATTTATTTGTTTGTTTGTTTGTTTGTTTGTTTGTTTTGGTTTTTCAAGACAGGGTTTCTCTGTGTAGCCCTGGCTGTCCTGGAACTCACTCTGTAGATCAGGCTGGCCTCGAACTCAGAAATCCGCCTACCTCTGCCTCCCGAGTGCTGGGATTAAAGGCATGTGCCACCACTGCCCTGCTCCATTTATTTTTTTATATATATTTTTCTCATTTCTTAGAAAATTTCATGTACCATAATTATATTCATTCCTTATTATTCCCCAATATCTTCCTAGATGCACTTACTCCCCAAATCATCTTCTTCAACAACTTCTTCTTCTTCTTCTTCTTCTTCTTCTTCTTCTTCTTCTTCTTCTTCTTCTTCTTCTTCTTCTTCCTCTTCCTCTTCCTCCTCCTCCTCCTCCTCCTCCTCCTCCTCCTCCTCCTCCTCCTCTTCTTCCTATTCCTCTTCCTCCTCCTCTTCTTTTTTTAGAAAACTATCTTGAAGTACCCATCTTAGTTCTCAGGCTCTTACAATCTTTTTGACAGCTCTGCCACCATGTTCCCTGAGCCTTAAGTGTAGGGGTTGTATTGCAAATGTATTGGTTGGGGGCAGGCACCCACAGTCAGTGATCTCTACATTTTGACCAATTGTGATTTTCTCTAATGATCCAAACCTACTTAAAAAGGAAGCTTCATTAGTGAGGGATGAGGGCTAGATTTTATTTTCTATTTTATGTGTTTTGTTGTTTTTGCCTGCATGAGTTTTTGAGCATCATATGAGTGCAGTCTTCAGAGAGGGGTCAAATCTTTTGGGTTTGGAGCTACAGACAGTTGTGAGCTACCATGTGGGTTCTGGGAATTGAACCTAGGTCCTCTAGAAGAGCAGTAAGAATAGAATCTCTCTGACCATGGGGTAACAATAGCAGTATCTGCTTTCCAAGCCTGTTAGGCTCCTTAGAAATTTGTTTACTTGTTTTGAGATAGTTCTCATTATGTAGCCCAGGCTGTCTTCTAATTAATTATCTTCTTATCTTGGTCTCTGGAGTATTGGAATCAGAGGTGTGTGACACCACATGGGCTTTTTGGGTGGGATATTATGCATGCAGTGTCTTTCATATAACTGCCATCCCACATGCTTTATTGGATTCTATCAGTCCCCAGACAGACTTCTCGTAAGTTGTTTCTATCCATCCTCATGACCCCCTGGCTACTCATTCCACCTCAGTTTTCAGTTTTCCAGCCTCCACTCTGCTCTTCCTCTATAATCACCTGCCTCAAGCTCCTGATCTGTGTTCTTCTTATTCTATCAGCACTATCTCCATTGCCTGTTTCTTTCACTATCCAATTATATTTGATGCTTGTTATACCTTCTTCAAACGCTTTCTATTCTGGACTCTAGGTAAGTCAACTATCATGGGAATTCTCTTGTCTTACATGCTTCCCTTTTTATTTTAGTCCCCATGGCTTTACTTTGTATCTTGGCTTGGGGTGACACAGTAACTACCATGTCTGTTCTACATGACCCCTTCTGTATCTAGCTCTCAGTCTTGGACTTCAGCTCCAAGGTGAATGCCATTGAATTCTAATTGAAGATTCCAGTAGTCATTTCTCAGAAACGTACCTTTGAAAGAAATTACTTTTGTTAGACAGGCTAAAGCTTGTTTTGCTTTGCTTTGTTTTGTTGTGATACTAGAGATTGAATTCAGGGCCTATTGTGAGGAATATTAAAAAAGAGTACAACAAGTACCAGTGCTACGCCAGGCATTGGTGGGCCACATTGCTCTGGCAGGGTGGGTGTTCTCAACTCGGTGGTCTCTCTTGGTTCAGAGCTCCCGAAACATCTGTACCAGACTCTCTAAGTTCCCTTGGCAGGTCGCTGCCATGCCAGCTCCATGCAACGACCACCCACCCCGCAGTCAGCCGCCACAATACCCAGCAACCCGGTAGAAACAAAACTCTAGAAACTTAGAATTAATCAGTCAGATTTTTATATCAATAAATTCTCAATTCACAAGATACCCACACAATAAATTCAGGACCAATTGATAATGGTACAAGCTGCCCACCTAGATTAGACAAGTTACCCCAATTATTTTATCCCTATATGATACCATATCTACCTGTGGCTACTTAAAACCACGCTGGTTCTGAATCATCCCTTTCGTCACCCTCCATCTTGCTTCCTCCTCCCTCGAGTTGCTCCTTGTCTCTGCAACTCTTACTCCACCTCCCTTTTCCATGTCCAATCACAAGCCTCCTGCTGCACTAATATTTAAATTAATTGGACAGGGAAAATCCTGCCACAGCTTATCATGTGTGACTCTCCTCCCTGACCTTGTTGGTAACCCTGCCTTTCTATGTGCTTCACGGAGGAGTCACCAATTCTAACTCAGGTCAGACCCGCTTCTGCTCTACCTAGAATGGGAGGATCAGGGAGTCCTCTGTAGTAGCCTGGCTTTTATTTTCTGGCTTATCCTTCATGGGGTCTAGATGAGGGACTTCAAAAAATGTTTTCTGTTGTAAATCAAACCTTAACAGTTGTCACACATTCTCTTCAAATCTTTTTTTAAAGAAATAAAACTTCAAAAGATTCAGTTGTATGGACTAGTCAGGTGTTTGCCTAGTATATGCGAGGCTCCAGGTTTCAAACTCAGTAGCACACACACCCATACACCCCCACACACTCATGTCTGCATTCACACCAAAATTCAGAGGCACTCTCTTGGTACCTCTTACACCAGCCCCTTTGTCTGACACCACTAACCTCATTGGGGTGTTAATTTTTTCCATGCCTGTTATAATATTTTCTTATTTATGTTTGTATATATAAGAGGTAATATATTTTGCTTATATTTTCAACATCTGGGTTAAGATTTAATTTACATGTCATGAAATGCACCATTTTAATTGCATTTCCATGATTTTCATTAAATTTACTGAGTTGTGATACCATTAATACAACCCAATGTTTGCTTTTATTTAAATAACTTTATTGAGTTATAATTCACATCCCATTCATTTTATTCAGTTAAAGAATACAGTTCAGCTTCGTCTAGTGGCACATGCCTGCAATCCCAGCACTCAAGAGGCAGAAGCAGGAGGATCACAAGTTCAAAGCTAGCTTAGGCTACAGTGTGAGATTCTATCTCCCCACCAAAGCATACAATTTTAGTAGGGTCTTAGTATATTCAGAGTTACTATACTATCCAACCTTATATTTTTATCATCCCTGAAACAATAAACCCTACTAGCAGTCATTCCTTGTCACTCCTGATTCCCAGTTCCTGGCACCCACTCATATGACTCATGTTTATGGATTGCATACAAATGGAACTTTACACAATGTTGTCTTTATAATAAAGATTCATTTATGGAGTAACTACTGCATCCTCAACACTGCTCCTGGGAGCATTTGGAAGATTTGATAGCATATACAGATAGCTTAAAATTTCATTTCTATACTTTCTATTGCACACTTGGTAAAATAGTAGAGAATAATTGTTAATAAAATCTATTGGTGTAAGTATTCTCAGGCAGAGGTAGAGGATCCAGCACCCTTTGACAGAATCCTAGGTGTGTATATGTGTGTGTGTGTGTGTGTGTGTGTGTGTGTGTGTGTGTGTGTGTGTGTGTAGGGGTGTTGTTAGTAAATCCAGCTTCAGGGTACTCACTGCCAGCATGAGCTCTGAGTAAGGGTACAGAGGGAGTGTTACTTTCTCTTTTGCATCCTAGACAATCACTGATGGAAGAACAGGTGAATGATCACTTGCAGAGATACCTGGATGAGATTTGCCACCTCAAACAGCATCTGGCATGCACTGAAGAGAAAATGGCCTATTTGTCCTATGAAAGAGCCAAGGAAATATGGGTGAGGGCATTGGGGAGAAAGGACTAGTGAGAAGGATGTGGGGATAAATAGATCTATTTGGATATGCCCAAGCCAAGGAAAGAGAAGATATAACTGTGTCTGACCTGATAGTATAATAGTAACCTGCACCTTTGCTTTAGAGCCAGTAGTGTCCACCCTGCATGCCTGTGTGAACTCCACACCTTACCATGCAGCCAAAGTGCTTTGGAGACTTTGGACAGTGGTTCTCATCTTGTAGGGCAATCACTGAGCCATACTCTGGAGTCTGTGACCTATAAATCAGGAGTGAAGCCTGACAAGCCCAAGGGATGCTGGGGTTTGCATTGCTAGTAGAGAGAAAGCCTTTGGAAACCTCTTCTGGGGGGTCTAGCTTCCTGCCCCTCAGTCCTTTCTACACTCATAGCTCCTACTCCTGTTCCTGGTTAGACCTTTTTCACCTAGGTCCTCAGTCTCAGCAGTAGATAGTTCTCACCAGGACCCATCAGCCTAACATTCCACAGCAACCGTCTGTCTCTGCTGTGCATATCCAAGAGGTTCTTCCCATCTCTCCTAAAAGATTCAACTCATCAGGTATGATGGCACATGCCTTCAATCCCAGGACTTGGGAGGCAGAGGCAGGCAGATCTCTGTGAGTTTGAGAACAGTTTGGTCTATCTAACAAGTTTCGTGCCAGCTGGAACTATACAGTGAGATCTTGTCTCAAATAAATAAATAAACAAGGAATGAAGAAAAGACAACAAAACATCTTAACAGTACTTCTTGAATACCCCTAAACAAATAAATTACTAGATTAGATAAGCACATTCTATCTGACTTCTGGTGAGTATATGTGTGTATATTCCCTGCAGGATGTAATGGAGACTTTCAAGAGCAGAATAACCAAGCTAGAAACTCTACAACAAGCTACTCAACTGGAGATGATGGCCAGCCTCAGAACCCGTCCCAAGGACTTTTTGTTCAGATTCATAAGCCTGCTTCTCACTCTGACCACTATCCTCTTGGTCGTGGTCTCTACATTGTGTTCTTGCCCCTTGCCCTTGCTCAACTCACGCCTGCGCATCTTCATTGTATTTATGATCATTGGCCTTGGGACCTTGGCCTGGCAGAAGCGGCATGTCATCTCTATTATTGACTGGCAGGCCTGGGTCCCCTTTAAGTGGAGACCAGACTTAAAGGATGCTAAGCCTCCATCAGATGGACACTGAGGGGCAAGAAGTGCCATTCACCTGAATTTCTTCCTTCCTTTCAGTTGTTGAGGGCAACCAGTAAGACCTCTTTAGAAGGCTACATTGTTGCTCTCTTTTTCTTAATTCTGTAACTGCAAGCCCAGTGAGATACATGCAGATGCCAACTTGCCTTCTCCTTCCAGTTTTCCATGCTCTTTTCATAATATCTACAGACACAGGGACTGGATTAAAAGTAGAAAAAAATCCGCATATGTTCTGGTCTCTTTGACTACATTGTATTCCCTCCAGGTCTGGTGCCTGAACATCCAGCAGCTTAGATATCCTCAAATTGTAGACATCTCTGGGACTTTGTTGGTTTAAGCAAGAAGAAATTATGTTTATTTCACAAGGATGGATGAGAAGGGAGGTAAGACATGGCCAAAGCTTTGGTGGATGGGACAGGTTGGAGGCAGACTTTATGCAGGTGACACTGAAGAGACAGATGAGAGTTCTGTCTTAGAGGTGCTGGAAAGTTCAGAGCTATCATCAACCTTCTTTCCAAAGAGCTGTAAGATGCAGTTTCGAAACTAGAAGGACAAAAAACATTATTCAGCAAAGTAGAAAGGATTAGTGCACTGTGCTAAAGGTGAAGCTTGGGCTGTACTGTCACTTTGTGGATGTACACTTTCCCTTCTCCCATTAAGAATATTATGAATGGGATGGGGAAGGCTCAGCTCATTCTTTACACATATGAATGGAGGAGGTCTGAATCATCCAATTCAGCAGTTAATGGTGATTGTAGTTGAATTGTGACCTCTCCTAAAAAATATGGCAAATTCTAATTACTGGAACCTGTGACTGACTTTTTTGGAATGGGGATCTTTGCACATGTATGTTACAATGAGGTCATACTAGATTAGCATTATTACTAGTCCAGTGACTAGTGTTCCTATGAGAAAAAGATTTAGACCTACTTTGAATAATAATCATCCATTCAAGAGATTAAAGAAGGTACTTTCACAGGGAATGTTAAATAGTCCAACTTTATGTCAGTATTTTGTGCAACAACCATTAGAAATAATTCATAAGCAATTCCTTTGATCTATTATTTATCATTATATGGATGACATTCTGTTGCCTGATTCTGACAAAGATGTTTTTAAAGAATATGTTTAAGGTAACACAAAGAATTCTGCCATGCTGGAGCTATATAGACTGCTCCAGAAGAAATAGAAAGAGGAAATTCACTTAGTTATTTGGGTTATAAAATCAGTCAACAAAAAATTCGACCATAAAAGGTACAGATTCATGGGGGCCAATTACAAACTCTTAACAATTTTCAAAAATTAATGGGAGATATTAACTGGTTGAGGTCTATAATTGGATTAAGTACATTATGAGTTAAGTAATTTGCTTCAAACATTACAAGGAGATTCAAATGTTAAAAAGTCCAAGATGTCTAACAGCTGAAGCAGTAAAAGTGTTAATTAACTCTTGTAGAAAAAAAGACTGCAAGAGGCATTTTGAATCAAATCGATCCTAAACTTGATTGTATTCTGGTCATTTTATCTTCAACTCATTCTCCTACTGGGCTCATTGTGCAAAGGGAAGATAGTATTATGGAATAGATTTTCTTAGCTCATAAACAAATGAAAAAATTGAAGACATCTATAGAAAAGATTTCTGAATTAATTATAAAAGATAGAATAAGACTACATCAATTGTCAGGAAAATATCCAGCCCAAATTAGTATCTCTTACAAATACTGAGATTATATCATTATAAGTGATCATTGAAGATTGGCAAAGAACTTGTAGTAACTACTTGGATGAAATTAATAACAAATATCTGAAAAGCAAATGTATACAGTTTATAAAAAGAGCTAATTGGATTCTTTCATGTATAGTAAAGAGAACAATGCCAGAGATACCATTTTGTACTGATGCAAAGATGGGATGGCAGGTTATAAGTCAGATAAAATAAGCAAGGTGATCAAAAGTCCATATACATTGGTTCAAAAATCAGAATTGTATGCTATCCTTATGGTATTATTAGTATATCCTGAATCTCTTAACATAATTACTGATTCTTTATATGCAGAAACAGTTGTTTTACATATAGAAACAGCTGGGTTTGTACCTGATAACTCAGAATTAACCTCATTATTTATATAATTGCAACAAGCCATCAGAAGTAGAAACTATCCATTATATATTACTCATATTTGGTCTCATACAGGTTTGCTTGGTCCATTAGCTCAAGGAAATGATGAAATTTGACTAATTACTTATAGGAAATATATTAGAAGCCTTAAAATTTCATGAGAAACATGTTAATGGAAACGGTTTAAAGAAGAAAAATTTCTATCACTTGGCAACAAGTGGTGTCTTGTTGCCAAGTGTTCTACATGTTCTCTATACAACCAAACTCCATTACCTGCTGGTAGTAACCCTAGGGGTACCAAAAGAAATGACATTTGGCAGATGGATGTTTTTCATTTTGCAGAACTTGGAAAACAAAAGTATATACACCATACCATTGACACATACTCAGGATTTCAATGGGCTGCTGCTTTAAGTTCTGAAAAGGCTGATTGTGTAATCACACATTTATTGGAAATAATGGCAATTATGGGGATACCTGCACAAATCAAAACTGACAGTGTTCCCACATATATATCCAATAAGATGAAGCAATTCTTTGCATATTATAATATAAAGCATGTTACTGGTATACCACATAATCACACAGGACAAGCAGTTATAGAAAGAGCCAATTGTACCTTAAAAGGGTTGCTTATTAAACAAAAAGGGAGAAAGAAACCCCCCAGGGACAGACTAAATAATGCTTTGTTAACTCTC
>CM052722.1:112967161-113004041 GCA_028551405.1 Uromys caudimaculatus | reverse complement strand
AATATAAAGCATGTTACTGGTATACCACATAATCACACAGGACAAGCAGTTATAGAAAGAGCCAATTGTACCTTAAAAGGGTTGCTTATTAAACAAAAAGGGAGAAAGAAACCCCCCAGGGACAGACTAAATAATGCTTTGTTAACTCTCTATTTTCTTAATGTTGGTGAAAAGGAACAACAGCAGCTGAGAGACACTGGGTTATCAAAAAACAGGAACTGGGCCAACCAATATACTATAAGGATGTGTTAACATTAGAATGGAAACCTGCAATAGTTTTAAGATGGTGATGTGATTATGCTTATGTATCTATAGGGAATGAAAAAACATGGTTACCAAAAAAACTTATAAAGATTAGATCTGACCTGGGAAAACCTCTTGTCAGCTGAGACATGAATGCCTTCACAGAGCAAGCAGCCCAGGTGATGCACTCTCGCAGACTGTCTCAGTTACCGATTTCTCCAAAATATGCATGCAAATCAACCTCAAAAGGGCTAGCCCAAGTGATTGATCACACAAAGGCTTGACAGATAATACATAGATTGGACAGACAACACAGGGACTGGACAGATGACACTGAGACTGGATAACGCAGAAACTGGGCAAAAATGCTACAGCTAGCTTTAAAAAAACTAACCATTTTTCCCTTGGGCCCCAAACAGGATTTCTTTACCCCAATTAAGCGAGAAGCAATAATAAGAAGATCGTCTTCCTAATCTCTTAAGTTGGGGGTGAATGGTTTTCATCATTTTATAAATTATAGATATGTTGTCATTTTAAGGGATAATTTACAAATAATTATAGTTTTGGTCAGGGAGGAAACTAAAAGAAAGCTTAGACTCAGGGATTTCTATCTCTTCTTTCCTCTTCTCTATCCTGTCTTTTTAAAGAAGGGAGTTAAATAGAAAAAAGGAGAATATAGTAATATTATAACAAATTAGACAAATATGGATGGATTATTAAATTTACTGTTAAAACATTTTATAGCCATAATCTTACATTGGTAGAAATCTTTATATTCTGATGCAGAATTGAAGTTATATCTTCTTACACTGGTACAAAATTTGTATATTGATACAGTTTAAGGTTTTCATTGGTATAAACCTTTGTATGTTGATATGAAATTTAAAATTAATTTTGTTACTCTTAGATAGGCATTGTGCAACTCATTTAAGAATACAAAGCTTAGACCCAGTCCTTTTAATAGCTGCTATTACAAACTATTTAGAATAATTAAGTAATACAAGTTAAGAGTCAGTCACTCATAGCCATGTTAGAGTCTAATTTAATTAATTACAATAAAATGTGTTCAAGGTTATTCAAATAGTAAATAGCGCAAATAATCAATGTTTAGCTCAAATAGCTCAAAAACATCAGAGATCCACAGAATATGGCATTTAATGTTATTTCATTATTAAAAGATATTTTGACTATGAGTCATGTCTACTCCTGACAGTACCTCCATTCCACTTTAAGGAAGGTGATGAGCATCAGTAACTCCATGTGGAGTTGTTTCAATTGTGGCATGCTAGCCATTGGGCATGAAATGACCTATTTTTATCTGCAAACAGAATGCTGTCCAAAAAGAACAAATGGACACAGGGTAGTCGACCGCTAAGCTCTGCCAAGACAGGATAAGCTAGTTCTTCATAATTCCTGCTTCACTTAAGGTCTGTCAGATATTCTGGGCCAGAAGGCTGAAGATAGATGTTCCAGTGTTGTGAGGAATATTGGGGACTAACCAGGCAGTCAGCTGTCTCTGCCAATCGTTTAAATGTGGAAGCTACATTCCTCCATACTCAAATATGTATTTCTTCTAAATCTTTGATGGGGTTGAAGACTAGTTATAGTCTCACAATTGAACATAATTTGTTTAGCATTAAAGAAGGTGTTCTAGATGTAAAAGGATGTTTTTCAGGTGGTAATACAAGTTAAAATCAAACATGATTGAGGTACAGGATTGTAAACTCATTAAGTTAGGATAGATGATAAAATACTTTATCTAAATTGCCAAATATAATGGACTGGATGTTATAAGTGCATATCATATCTTAAAATTTTCATAATTTTTATAATTGTATTCAATTTGTATCTGAGAGAAAAGAGCCTTTTATTGGACTAAAAGGGGAATTGTTGAGGTTTGGTCTTTTGCTATCTATTGTAATGCTAAGTGCAGGCCCCCAAGACCTAGTTTTCACAGAGATGAGAGTTCAAATGTACACCTTGGGCCCAAGTTATTTCTGATTGGTAAATAAAGATGCCAACAACCAATAGCTGACATAGGTGGGGTTAAGGTTTCCTGGACTTGGGGGTCAGAGAGGGACCACAAGGAAGAAGAAGGTGCAGGAGGAAGAAGAAGAGGCCACCATGGGTTAGGAGTCAAGAAAATGTGGCCCTGAGGGCTGGTCAACTGGAGTTAAGAGCAGCCCAGATGAAACATAGTACGTAGTAAGTAATAATTCGGGGTTTTCTATAGGATAGTGATTCTAATACCAAAAAGAGGCTAGGTATCTGTCCAGCTCTTGTACTGCCTAAGGCTTATTGTAAATATAAAGGTTGTATGTTTTTTTTATTCAGGAACTAAATGATCAAAGGCAGGGTAGAAACTCTGGGATTAAATAATTTCTACAACACTACACATACAGAAAAAGGGCTATGTGAAGCATAATATTGGAGCAGCATGCCTGTGAGTTGTAGAACAAGAGAAGTTAGGAGAGAGACATTAAGTTTCTCACAGTTCCAGAAGCCAGATGATACCTAAACCTCAGATTTTTGGCCTATGGAACTGTGAGAAACTTAATGTCTTTCCCTAGCTTCCTTATTTCTATAACTCTATTTTCTTATTTATTTGTTTGTTTGTTGTAGAGGTAGGAACTTAGCCTAGGACTTTGTGTATACTAGGCAAGTACTCTTACACCGAGCTATACAATTCTGTTGTTTTAAGCCATGAAATTTGTGGAATTTGTTGTGATAGCCTCAGGATATTTAGGCAGTGACAAAAAACCAATGCCATCTAAGGAGCCTAACTACAAAGGTTTGACAACCCAAACTAAAGTGTCCCCAAATTTCAGCTCTATTTGTGACTAACTCCATTCCCTGTAACATTAAAACTCTCAAAATGAGAATACTTAAGTGTTGACCTTGAGAACATCAGAGATGGGCTGAATAACAACATTAATTTGGCTGAAAATCTAGATGATCTATTCAGTTTTCACTTTATGCCTGACTCTAACTCTATTCTGGAGGTATATAGCAGTGAACAAGAATGAAATCCCCTGCTCCAGTTTTCTTGGAATTTAGCAGAATGAATGAAAGCAAAATTTGTGCACCTGCCCAGAAGAATGTGTTTCAATTCCTACCCTCATTTCCTGTCTTTCAAGAATTTCTTTCTAGGACTGCTTTCAGTTTTTTGGAAGAGGAGATCTGGGGTAGAGTACTTGCTTGGCATGCACCAGGGCCTGTGTTCCATCCCAAGCACCAGAGGAAGAAAGATGAGAGAGGAAAGAAGAATCAATTGGAAGGATTCACTGAGTCTGATGAAATGAGAGGCTCCATTGAACACTTCTGATTACTAATAACTCACACGGTAGATGCTCCTTAATGAAGTGCGTATGTTGTATTCAAGAAAGAGGAAGGCAAATGGTGATGAGCCTCATAAGGTCCACCTATAACCTACCAGGGGGTTCTAAGAGCCACAAGCAACTTGTGTCAAAGTCAAATATGGCAGCTAAGAATGGTTGCTATGAGACAAGACCTTGGATAAGGCCATAGCATGCTCACTCTAAACTAATTCATGAGCTCATAAAAGCCCTTGAACTCTTAGCTAGTGTAACTAAGAAAAGCTAAACTTTTAAGGAGGCAAAAATCCAAAGTCAAGGTTTGAAATGAAAAAAAAAATTTAGAGTTGAATCTGTAAACACAAGAGGAACAGAACTAGCTAGGATCATTGTGTGCTCACTGAATGCTTAGTACATCTGAATTCTAGCAGCACCTTTAGAAGATTCTTGTCCATAGTTGTAGGGTCATCAGAAGGGAAGAGCCTGCAGTGCACCACACTTTCTTAAGTACCAGACTCAGGTGGAGATAGTGCAAGTATACCAGAGGTCATTGTTGAGTTGAGGTCTGGCCAGGGTGGGTCACATGTAAAGCCTTTCCACACTTATTTACTTGGAAGATCATGATTAACCCTTCACTCCCAGGTTCTCCATAAAACTTTCTCATTGATGTTTTGATTCCAGTTAAGAACCTTCACTGAGTTCTGGGCCATTTTGAGTTTCATCTGCTCAGGCTCTTGCTTACCTGCCTGTTCATAAAGACATAGATAATGGGGTTGTAGATAGTGGCACTTTTGGCAAAGTAGGATGGTAGAGAGGCCACAAGAGGGTGGAAGGCATAGCCAGGGTGGGCAGTTGCAAAGCATGCAAAGAAAGTATAGGGTCCCCAGCAGAGGCAATATGCGAAGACCATCACCACCACCATGCGTGTCACCTCCTTCTCGGCCTTCTGGGTGGACTCAGATTCCTTCTGTTGCTTTGCCACCTAGAGAAGACAAGGATGGTGAATGGATTACTCATATAGGCTTCTATATATGGAGGGACTATTGGTATTGCTCAGGTACCAAGTTAGGATACTAGCAAGAAAAGGGAAACCTAGGGATCTATGGGGAGTAGGAAAAAGTCAACCTAGTATCCCAATTCTGCCTCCTACCCTAAGTCAGAGAATGACCTGACTTGGGAGCCAGAGTGGTCCTGGAGCTGGCTTTATGTGGGCCTTGTGGGAACAAGTGGCTGGCCTGGCCAAGGACAACCCTCAGACCAGACCTTTGAAGCTGTTGTTTATAGTTTCCACAGAAGCTTGTGAAATAGAACTAAGGAGACTGAGTTTAGTTTGTATATGATCCCTTCCAAGAAGATCTAGTCTTGTACTCAGGTTTGAGTCTAGAGTCCTGAATGGAGCCCTAGAATTGAAGTTTGCTTTAACTAAACCAGACCTGGTAATTGCCAGGCACCCAGTGGCAATGCAAGATCCATACATGCACTTCCTCCAGGTTTTCTAGAGGCTAGAAGCCAGTCACTATCTGCCATGGAAGGCTTACTGATGACAGCTGTAAAAGGAATCAGGAAGGCTATATAATACAGGAAGATCTGGAACAACTGTGATGGGCTCTGCTAGCTAAGAGCTAATACTACTGAAGCTGGAGGGAAACACTGTGGAAACTAGATAATTGATTCTGATATGGACCACCAACACAGGAACCAATTTGCAGCCTTAATTACAAGACATGAAGGTGAATGGTGCCTCCTGGTGGAGCTCATGGTCTTCTCCAGAAAGAGCTTATAAATACCTGCCCATGCAGGAGTGAGCACAAAGCACCTTCATATAGGTAAAGCACCACCTTAAGGGACTTTCTGCCACCTGTGCTACACAGTGCTGGGGTACACGAAGTAAATGGTAGGGGAGTTGCTCAACAAAGGGACAATTTATGCTGGGGAGGGAGACCATTAGAGGAGCACAGAGCTCTCAGCATACAGCTTACACATTCTCTTACTCTCATCTTTTGTAGGGGCTCCCCAGTGATAGCCTGGCCTGGATAGGGATGTTGGTGAGATAGGGACTCCTGACAGAATCGGCTTCCTAAAATGGAGCACCAGACATAGGACAGTGTGGAGCAGGTCTAGGGGCAAATGGCATTCTGGAGTTCACTTCTTGATCTTCCCCAAGAGGCTCATTGTGGTGGTTTGAATGAGAATGGCCTCCATAGGCTCATGTATTTGAGCGTATGGTCTCTAGTTGATGAAATTGTTTTGGAAGATTAGGTGGTATGGCCTTCTTGGAAGAGGTGCATTATGAGGGGTGAGCTTTGATGTTTTAAAATCCTATGCCAGGGTCAGTCTATCTCTCTCTGCCTTCAACTTACAGATCAAGATTAAGCTCTCAGCTACTGCTCCAGTGCCATGCCCGACTGTCTTCTGCCACGCTCCCTACCACATTTGTCATGGATTCACCCTCTGAAATTGTAAGCATCCCCTAATCAAACGCTTTTTTAAAAAAAAATTTGCTTTGGTCATGGTGTCTTTTCACAGCAATAGAATAGTAACTAAGACACCTGCTGAAGGGATGCAGGTATTCTGTAGGTTATGCTCCATAGGAGGGCTGTACTGGGCTAGGGGGAAGGCACAGACAGCTCTGCTTCCTTATTGAGTCCTCTAGGAATGGGCAAGCAGTCACTTTCCATCTCATTGGAGTGAGAACAAGGAAGCCAGGTTTTGAGACTACAAGAACTTCATTTATGTGTATATCAGTCCTGTTGTGTCTGGATGACAGTTTCATTGGAGCTATTCATCACTTCTACATCTTACAATATTTCCAACTCCTTTTTTGCATTAAGGGCTGTAACAGCACATAGAAGACCTGTAAAGTTCAAACCATACAAAATTTCAGCACAGAAAGAAGTTCCATCCCTAACTAAGAAGCTATTTGCAACTGATACCTGCTGAGAAAGGGGAATCAATTTTCTGTAATGGAATGTCACTAGATATATCTGCCACACTCCAGAGTAGGCCCCATGCCCAGGAGTAGTTGCCTAACACAAAATGAACTCCACAATTGGTTTGTTATTTGTTTGTTTGTTTGATTGTTTTTTGTTTTGTTTTGTTTTGTGAACTTTTTGTCTGGGTAATTTTTGTCTTAATGAATTTTACTTGTTAATTTATTTTGACCTTTGTTTTGTGTTTTTTCCCCCTGAGGGAGAGAGAGGGAGAGGGGGCAGAGAGTGTGAGAGAACATGAAGTTGGGTGGGGAGGATCTGAGAGCAGTTGGGAGAGGGGAAAGAATATGATAAAAACTATTGTACATGCTTTTTAAATAATAAAAATCCCTCAAATTTATCCCCCAAAGGAACTCCCTGCATCTCCTTACTCAATGTAGATATTATTCTGGCCTTGAGTTTGCTATATAGCCGAGGAAAGCCTTGAACTTTTTTGATCCTTCTGCCTTCGCTGCCTAAGAACCACCACTCACAGTTTATTTGGTGCTTAGGATGGAACTCAGGGCTTCAATACATGCTAGGCAAATATTCTACCAATGAGCTACACCCCCTGTCCCATACCATTGGTTCTTAATATTTTCTTATAGAAATAGGATCTGCTTATATGGTGTGGTAGTTTAAATAAGAGTGCTCCCTCCATAGGTGTTTAAATGCTTAGTCATCAGGGAGTGGTACTATTTGAGAAGGATTAAGAAAGGTGGCCTTGTTGGAGTAGGTTTGGCCATGTTAGAGGAAGTATGACACTGGAGGTGAGGTTTCAAAAGCCTACAACAGGTCAGCATTCCTTTCTTTGCCTTTGGATCAGGATGTAGCTCTTAGCTACTGCTTCAGCATCATGCCTGTCTGATTCCCACAATGATCATAATGGACTAAACCTCTGGAACTATAAGCAAGCCCCCAATTAAATGCGTTTTTATGAGTTGCCTTGATCATAGTGTCTCTTAATAGCAATTAAACAGTGACTAAGACTCACAGGGATTAAAAAAAAGTTTAAGTCAGTCATGGTGGTACACACTCAAGAGGCAGAGTCAAGTGGATTTCTGTAAATTTGAATCTAACGTGATCTACATAGCAAATTTCAGGCCAGCCAGGACTCCATACTGAGTCCTTGTATTCAAAAATAAAAGGGGAGTGCATTTAAGAGACTCTGGTGGACTGATTGATTTGGGATCAGAGTAGTGTGGAGGCAGGAGAGTTACCAGGTGTGCCTCTGAGCTTGCCTACACATCTTGCCAGTTTGGGATGAGGGCAGGAGAGTAAAGGGCTTACTGCTCGGATGGCCAGCCACACTTGGAGGTAGCAGAGCACGATGATGCTGAGTGGGAAGATGCAGCACGTGACCATGAGGACCATCATATAAGACTGAACCCCAGGATACGAGGTACCGCTGAACACGTCTGGGCCACAGGATGTCTTCAGGCCGTAAGGCCAGTACCTAAAGAGAAGGGCCAGCAGCCCATCCTAATTCAAGGTGGGGCAACCTGGAACCTCCCCACCCAGCCAAGGCACACCCCTGACTTGAGTCAGAGGGTTTTTTAAATTAAGAAGAATTAACCAATTAGAAGTAAACAAGTCAATAGCATTTCATATCTACACAATGTTGTACTTCTAGAATATTATGATCATCTTAAAACACCCTAATAGGATTTTGGTAAATCCTTGTCCATTTATATACTTGATGTCATCTTTTCTCTTTGTGGCAAAATATGCATAATATAAAATTTGCCATTATGATATTCAAGACTTTCTCAAGGTTATGCAATTATCACTACTTGGTTCTAGAATATTTTCTCTTTTTTCCCCCCTTCCTTTCTCCCTCTTGCTCTGGCCCTGTTTGCTCCAGGCCCCGTGCTCCAGCCCAAAGGTTTTTTATTTATTTCTCATTATGGATGGTTATGAGCCACCATGTGGTTGCTGGGATTTGAACTCATGACCTCTGGAAGAGCAGTCAATGCTCTTAGCCACTGAGCCATCTCATCAGCCCCTCTAGAATATTTTCATAAGGAGATGAAGAGGCTTCCTCTTTCTCTTCCTTTTTAGAAACACCTAAGAATATCTGAATTTTTTATGAGGCCAGTTTATGCCAGGGCTGTAATGAAGGGGCATGCTCACTGGGTAACCATGGAAGTGAAATGAAATAATCCAGTCTAAGCCTCCACCAGCACTAGCACCAGGACATTCTTAGTTACTGGCAGTCATTGTGGTTCTGGTGAAAGACAAGCTGTTTACAAGGCTTATTTCACTGAATGTTGGAAGCTTCCCAAAGAACATTCCTGTCCAAATACCACAGGAACACACACTCAAGATTGTCATGTACAGCAGTAAAATCAATTGTCATGTCTCATTCCTCCCAGCTAAACATCTAAGCCATTGCCTCATCAGTTTTGAGTTTTTCCCCCAAAGAATGAGTCTGGCAAGGACATATATTGCTTCCATGACCTCTTATACTGTCTAAGAAACCTCTGAAGGTGGTGGGGTAAAATATATGAGAAGTGCCTGGCACAGAGCTTATAAGAGGGCCCTGAAATCTAAATGTACCCAGTGTTTACTTTTACTATAGCCCTAGAACGGGCATTTTGAATATTCCTAGTCTTCTTGTGAGCTTCTTATACTTGAGTTAAACATTTTCATAGTCTAGGGAGTGAGCCACAGGGCCTCTTTTGATGCCATAGGCAAATACATCCATACATTCATGTGCATGCCTCACTGGGAGCCTGAGGAAGCTTCCTCTCTCCTTCTTGTAAGCAAGGAACCACACAGGCCCAGAAACCAGAAGTGATTTCCCCAAAGATCACAGTCTGACCTTCCATACTCGGTCCTACAGAGGCTACCTTTCTAGAATCATTACACCCTTACCTGCTCCAACCAAAGATTGGTGGGGCCGTCCACATAGCAGCCCAGACCCAGGAGAAGATGATTCCCACAGTGGCCAGCTTAGCATCAAATCTCACATTGCCAAAGGGCTTGCAGACCACCAGCCATCTCTCCCAGGAAATGATGGCCAGGGACCAAAGGCCTGTGATCCCTACAGAAAAGAAGAGATAGACCAGGCTTCAAGCCAAACAAAGGATTATTCATATTGCTTCCTCCTCCTCCTCCTGGCTGGCAGCTTTTAAGACTCCTAGCTGCCATACCAAATCCTTGGAAATGTTTTTAGATCCAGAGTATCATTGTCTTCTTGGTGAATGGATATTTTTTCAATCCATTTTTATGACATGTGTGTTCCACCTTCTTTCCCCATCTCCTTTAGGCTCGTCTGCCTTGCTTCCATGCTAAACCCACCAACTTGCCTTCTCCTCTGTCTTTCTACTCTCTCACCTTCCTTCTAACCATAGTTGCTTGTGCTCTGGAGCAGGATGTCCTAGTTCTCAGTTTAGTTACTGAGTCATAGAATCCTGAGGCTGGTAACTTAGAACTCTCATAGCTCTCTCTCCTCAACCTCAGCCTTCACACCTCATCACCAAAAAGAAGGCAAGGCTATATAGTAGCTGGCCTGTCCACAGGGACCCTGCAAACCCTTTTTGTCTCCTTGGCCTCTAAGACTGTCTTCCTCTGATGTCATTGATGAAATTACATGTCCATACTGGCATGACCACACTGAGGTATTATTATTCCAAAGAAACAGAACATGTGATCTGTACCCTTCTTGCTTATTTGCTGTTTCTTTAAGTGTTTGGGGACAGCTCAGATTATCTCTAATTGAAGAGTGGCACAGGTTTCCACTCTGTCGTATGCTCAAAGGTGTGCACCTAACCTCTAAAGGACACTCTGTATTACCTTCTATTATGAACTTTGCAGTATTAGTAATACCCCTGACTCAGTCAGCTAGATAGAAAAGTGACAGATATTCTCATATCACATTACATTATTACTCATTGTCACTTGGTTTTTTATTAGTAGTCAGATCAGATCCTTGTTGAAATACTTTAGTACAGAACACTGTTGTTAATGTTTTAATGAAGAATTTTTAAAAAGTACTTATTTTTATTTTGAGTGTTTTGGTGTTTCATCTGCATGTTTTCATCTTCATGCCTGTGTATGCCTAGTGCATGTATACCTAGTGCCCATGGAAGTCAGAAGAAGGTGATATATCCCTTGGAACTGGAGTTTAAAGTGGTTGTGAGCCTTCATATGGGTGCTACATAATTGAACCCAGGTCCTCTGGAAGAGCAACTGATACTTTTAACCACTATGGCATCTATCTCTCCAGTTCCATTTTAGTCCACAGTTTAATATGTTTTGGTTTTGCTTGTTTGTTTGTTTGTTTGTTTATTTGTTTGTTTTTGAGACAGGATCTCACTCTGTAGACCAGACTGGCCTCGAACTCAGAGATCTGCCTGCTTCTGTCTCCTGAGTGTTGTTGGGATTAAAAGTGTGTGCCACCTCTGCATTGGTCAGTTGCTGGTCAAACCTCCCAAGGAACTGGCACACTAGGTTCCTGTCAGCAAGCACCTCTTGACCATGTGTCTGTAGACATGATGGATCCCCAGGTGGGGCAACTGATCAATGCAGATGTGGATACTTGGAGCCAACCATCAGACTGAGCTCAGGGAACCTGGTAGGGGATCTGACAGAAGGACTGGAGGAGCAGAAGGGGATTGCAACCCCATTGGAAGAACAACATAGACTGGCCTGATCACCCAGTTCTCCCAGAGTTTAGACCCACCAACCAAGTAGTGTACCTGGAGGGATCCATGGCTCCAGATACATATGTAACAGAGGATGGCCTAGCCTGACAGTAATGGGAGGGGAGGTACTTGGTCCCAGGGAGGTGTGATGCCCCAGAGTAGGGGGATGCTGGAGCGGTGGGCAGGAGAGTGTGGATGGGTGAGGGAGCACTCCCATACAGGCAAAGAGGAGGGGGAGGGCAAATGTGGGATAGGGGTTGGTGGAGGGGGTAACTAGGAAGTGGAATATCATTTGAGATGTAAACAGATAGAATGATTAATAAAAAATAAAATAAAATAATAAAGAAATTAAATGCTCGTGTATGTTGCTACAGGAAGACCCCTGAAAAGAGCATGCAAAGTGAAAACATCAGTCTCAGAAGAAAAAACATAGCATATCACAAAATGTATGAAACGTCTAGAATGTATGGCTAGAGGCAGCCTACGACAGAAACTGCAGAAACACCAAGTAGCTGCTACCAAAGATGATTCTTCTTTCAAGACTATTAAAATATTCTAAAATTGATTGCAGTGATTGTTGAACAACTCTGGATATAATAAACTCACTGAATTATAAAAAAAGTGTATGCCACCATTGTCCAGCAATACTTATATTTTTTATGAAAGACTATGTCGCTAATAGTTAAAACTTTGATAACTATTTTTCAATGTAATTGATAACTTTTTAATGTTGTGGATTTAATTTTATGCATTTATAAGCATTCCTGAGGGTGAAGGCATCGTGACACCAAAATATGCTGGCCACTGGACACCTGAGTGAACCAAGAATACACTGAGTAGGACAAAGGCAAGCCTAGCAGAGGCAGAGCCAGACATGAGGATGTCACTTAGGGCCAAGTAACCACAAAGGCACACATCTATAACTGAAAGCACTTGAACCTCGGAGATAAATTTTATTTACTTGATCTTTCCTTATTATTCTACCCCTTTTGGGATACAGCCCCATACTCCCTCTGGTCTGAACTTTATCTGCCAAATGGATAAGGGGAAAAGAGAGACAATAGTGAGGGAACCAAAAGCAAGGCAGCTACTGATAGATGTCTGCGGGGTATACAGCTAGATAAGTGGGGTTCCAACCATGTCCATTTGTGGGTCTCCCACCCCCAGTCTGAACCTCTCAAGTGTCTGCTTATAAGCATGACATTCAAATCCCCCCTTTTCGTATATGATCAGCAAAGCCTGTCTTCCAGGTTGGCTACTACTCCTGGACTCTCCTTGCCCATTTAGAGATAAGGTAAGAGAAGGGGTAACAGAGAAATTGTGTTGTTCCCATCTAGTTACTGGGCCCTCTCTGGAACAGAACCTAGCACACTGGTACTTTTTAGCCACTACTTTTTAGGGTTTGTAGGTGTGTATAGCCATGGTGTCTATGTATGGAGATTAGAGGACAATTTCCGGGAGTTGGTTCTCTTCTAACATGTGGGTCCTAGGAATGAAACACAGCTCATCAGGCTTGTCAGTAAGCTTCTTTACCCACCAAACCATCTCATCAGCCCTTAGTTACCTAACCTAAGAAAATCATAGACAGCCAGTCTTAGTGATAGTTGTAAAGAAAAGTGTCTAGAATTTGGTCAATATCTCAAAAAGCTCTGGGAACTGTCCTTCTCTGAGAACAGCTCATTCAGTGCTATTAACCAGTCTGAGAAGTAGGATGAAGACATATATATCCCTGAATTAGGTACTAGTCCATTCAAGGTGCCCAGAACCTGTCTTCCATATGTTTTTGGAATTCTCTGGCTCAATATCTATCTCTTTCCACATCAGCCCCACGGCCCCAAACTGGGTACATACAACCAGAGCCTGTCTTGATGTTGGACTCAAGCAAACTGGGTTGAAAATGTGTGCTTAGATGGAAGTCTTCAGAATCTTGTAAACCTGTCCTCCAACCCTTGTGCTGACTGTAATCCAGCTTCTACCATGAGTATCTCCCTTCAGACTGTGCCTCATACATGTACACCATTTGTGAACCTCAGGGTTTGCAGTATGGTTTCCTTTAGGCATACCAGGTTGTGTTTCTTTCAGCTTACCACACAATGAGACAATGTAGCCTTCTATGACACACAGAGGGTGACCCAGCACGAAGTAGCCATAGATTTGGTTCACAACACTGATAGTGCTGGCAATAATGGTCTCTGCTAGGTCAGCGACTGCCAAGTTCACCAGAATCCAGTTCAGAGGATGGCGCAGCTTCTTGAATCTCATGGTAGCTGCCAGCACAAGTCCATTAGTGAAGACAGATGCAATGACCACAAGAATCATCCAGGTGCTGGTGAGGTGGTACACCCACCTGGGAGCAATGTGATAATTGGGACCTTCAAAGGGACCTGGAGGCAAGAGGTACAAAATACAGGAGGAGTTGCACAAAGATTTATGCAGCTGCACCAGAATCTTGACCCCACTTTTCCTTGCTCTATGTGAGCCCTGTACACAAAGCAATTAGGGTGAGCCCTAATCCAGTAGTATGGGTGTCCTTATAAAAGGGGACATTTGCCATTGCTGCCTTTTGCCAGAATAATTGGATAGGGTCACAAACCCCAATCTCTGTTACTGTATAATAAGACTTCACAGCATTAGGAAAACACACACAAAGAAACCTGTGCTTGCTAGAATTCTCCAGTCTATGCATTCCAAAAAACAAAACAAAACAAAAATAAAAAACAAAAAGCAAACAAAACCCATCAACCCCCCTAAAACCCACAACCCCCCTAAAACCCACCAAACCCCCTAAAACAAAATAGCTCAAGAAAAACAGGGCTGTTTTGGCTGTGCTAGGAGGGTCAGGTAAATCTCACCCCCAGCACAATTGCATCCTATGATACCTCTGCTTCACTCTGTGTACAGGTCCTATTTGTTTCTAAAAGGAAACCCTGCATAGCTTTCCAGGACCCCCCAATATGAGATGTAAGAACAAGCCATTCATAACCCCAGGCTCACAGAGTCTTAGTCTCTTTGCAGAAGGGAATAATATGAAGCAATAGGAATTTTAATAGACCTGGGAACAGAGAACCCTCAGACTGTCAATGTATCTCCCCTGAGAAACCACTGCAGATTAACTGGAGCAGAGAAGGGAGAATTGGGTGGTATTTGGAACCTCTAGTTTATAAACAAGCAAAAGAGGTTAGAGCAATTGAAGGTCAAGCTGCTCTGCAGATGGAGGAAGAGAAGCAAGCTTTTCTTTGTTTGCTGGTCTAGCCTGAAGATTTTCTCCTGGCTATAGTTTTGGTCTCTAGTGGGTGTTGTGGTGTATGCCTTCTCTGATAAATAAATAACTAAATTTAAATGTAAAACAAAAACAAAACATGATCTTTTTGACACAAAGTCTTGAGAGCTATGTACGGAGAACTTGAACTATGTAGCCTTGGCTGGCCAGGAACTTGCTATGTTGAACAAACTGGCCTCAAACTCAAAGAGATACACCTATCTCTGCCTCACAAGCGTTAGAACTAAAGGTATACACCATTACTACTGGCTAATTTACTTTTTTGACACAGGGTTTCATGTATGACAGACTGGCCTCAGACTCCATATGTACCTTGAACTTCTGATCTTTCTGTTTCTGTCTCCTAGGTGCTGGAAATACAAGCATCTGCTACCATGACCAGTTGAAAATAAGATGTTTCTACCATCAACTAAGATAATGCATACTATCCAGGAAACATTGTTGAATTTTTGGTATTAGGATGACATCTTTTTTTTTTTACTCTTAAACCAGGTGTATGTTACAAAGTTTTAATTTTTCTTTTTCTTTTTGGATATTTACTTTATACATTTCAAATGCTTTCCCCTTTGGAAACCCCCTATACCATCTCCCATCCCCCTGTCTCTATGAGAATGCTCCCCCACTCACCCACTCCTGTCTTTCCTCCCTATTATTCCCCTATACTGGGGCCTCTAACACCCTCAGCCCCAAGGACCTCTCCTCCCACTGATGGTCAACAAGGCCCTCCTCAGCCACATATGTGGCCAGCACCATGGGTCCCTACATGTGTATTCTTTGGTTGGTGGTCCAGCCTCCATGAGGACGGGGGGGGGGTCAGGCCAGTTGACACTGCTGCTCCCTCCATTGGGCTGCAAACCCCCTCAGCTCCTTCAGTCCCTTCTCCAACTCCTCCATAGGATGACATCTTAATTATGTTTTGTAGAGCCCTATCATCGTAGAGAGAAGATACTGGGAGAAGTGGAAAGAGGAGAATATATGAGGAAATAATAAATAAAAAATTAAATTTTAAACAAAGAAGGATATGATGTGTTAGATTTGTGTCTAAGAATCAGGAATCAGAAGGAGCCAGTGAGATGGAGGTGCTTGTTGCTAAGCTTGACGTTTGATCCTAGGTCCCACATGGAAAGAGAACTAACTGCCCCAAGTTATTCTCAGACCTCTATAATATGTTCCCAAGCTGTCCTCTGATGTCTATATGCAACTCTGTCTCTCTGTCTGTGTGTCCGTCTGTCTCTGTCTCTCTCCATTCTCTCTCATATATAATATACAATTTTTAAAATAAAAATAATCAGGAGGAAAAGGGTTGGAAGGGTCATAGATGAAATAAGACAAAACCTATGGAAGTTATGGTTTATGATAAGGACCTGAGTTCATGATACTCTCCCATTACTTTGATATACATTTGAAGCTTTGCACAAAACAAACCCCCTGGCATCAGAAAACAGAGGTATTGTGTCTCATTGAAGCCAAAACAATCCTGTGGAGGTGAAGTACAGAAAGTTTGTGCTTTCTAGCTAGTTTGACCTGAGGTCCCTGTTCCTACAGTGGTGGCTCCGGCAATGCTAAAGTAGGTTGCTGCCAACCCCGAGTTCTAGGGAAGCTTTAAGGAGAGACTTGGCCTGCTGACTGAACCTCTAGTGTGCCTTTTGCTCACCTTTGGTGCTGTTACTGTTGGTATAGGTGAAGATGCTTGCATGGGTGCTATCCTCATAGTGGTCCGGTGTCTGTTCACCTGGAAGCCTTTGGGCCATGGCTGTAGAAAACAGTGTCTCTGGAACCTGTCAGACTTGGTACATTGCCTATGGGGTTACAGGACTTTATATCAGCCTGCAGGATCAGCCCAGGCCTCCTTACCTTAAGGGCCCCCAAACACTTCACCATCTGATCTCTTAATTGGGCCCAGGACTTAGATCTCCCCCTCCTACCCTCATTTCCATGTTTCTGAGTCCAACCCACAGGGGTGGCTCAGGGCCATTTGCCTGCATTGAAACCTGGATAATACACACACACACACACACACACACACACACATCCTTTCCATTCCTGGTTTGAAGTAGAGCTTGTGGGAGCCACTGTAGCCCTTGCTTGTTTACAAGGACTCATTTACAAGGGTTTGTCTTCCATCTCTTTTATGGATCAGGAAAATGAGGTTTGTTTGTAAACCAGAATGTGAATAGGGAAGCAGCTCAGAGTTCCAGTCTACTTCCCTTCTCTGGCTCTGCTGAAAGCAGCTCCTGGAAACCTTCCAGGCAGACATCTGGAACACGAGTGTGTTGAAGTTTGTCAGTAGGCCCCACCACAGTGTGTGTTAGCAGGACTTCTCCCATGGGAAAAGGGGTAGGAGCTGACTGCCTTTCTCAGCTTTAGTCCTCTTCATCCTCTACCTCTGCCAGCTGCAACTCTTATTGTCAGTAGGAACCCATGTAGGTCTTCCTAGACGCATGACACAATACTTGAAGGTGCTCACATGGTGCTTCTCTTTTGCCTGTTCAAGTGCACAATATGTCCTTGGACTATAGCTAGCTGCTGCCTGCTTCTTGACATTGTCTAGACAAGGTGCCTCACTGTCCTCCTCTACTCATAACAGTGTGGCTGCTGCTGGCTTCATAATTAGTAGGAGACACTAATTCCTTGAACATTGCCACTTCCAAGCAAAGACTCCTGCTTTCTTGCTGTGGCATCCCCAGGAAGCACATCCTCTCTTAAGGTTTCTACCAGCTCCTCTTTACTTGGTCCTGGAATCCAGCTGCCTTGAGGAATCTCCTTTGAGTTAGCTTCTTTGGCTCAATAAAGACTCATGGGTTGATGGAATTAATGTTTCCATCCTCTGAGCTATCATTCTACAGTATCATTCTACTCTTGACCCCACCCTTAACCCGGGAGCTAGGTAGAACCTTTGTAGTTACCCATCCCAAGAATGGCTCTTGGAATTAATTGATGTACCCATGTAAGAACCAAGCTAGAGGCTCTGTGTGTAACTTAATCCTGGTCACAGTCTTGCCCAGCAGCAGCCTGGAAAGCATGAGTCTACACAGAACTCACACCAAAAACCACTTAGATATGATTCTATGATGCCAAGTATAAAGATAAGGCAAATCCATTGAGACAGAAAGTAAATAAGTTATTACCAGTACATTTGAGGGTAACTATTTTTTGGTCATTTAATCTTTATTTCTGAGTTCCTGGAGTGGGGGAATTGATGATATCTTTTCAATTAAGTAGCATTTGTGATACAGGATTTTGAAAAGTATTCACTTATATTATTGAAAAATTTACTAGGAAGCCCAGAATGTATGCACCAGAGTTTTAACCATTTAAGAGATGTATGGAAAGTTACCCCAAACACTTCTCTGCATGTTTTAATTTTGGTTACTCATGATAAATCTTTTGATTAAGACTTTAAAACACGCCGGGCAGTACTGGCACACGCCTTTAATCCCAGCACTTGGGAGGCAGAGGCAGGTGGATTTCTGAGTTCAAGGCCAGCCTGGTCTACAGAGTAAGTTCCAGGTCAGTCAGGGCTACCCAGAGAAAACCTGTCTCGAAAAAACATAAAAGAAAAAAAAAGATTTTAAAAAATATTTTAGTAGTGTGTATTGATTTATATATTAGAGGAATTAGGTATAATATTTCAACATGGTCACTGCTCAAATCCAATCTACTTTGTCTACCCCTCTCCTTTTCCAATATCTAAAATATTTTAAAGACTTTTTTTTAAAGATTTATTTATTTATTATATGTAAGTACACTGTAGCTGTCTTCAGACACCCCAGCAGAGGGCATCAGCTCTCATTATGGATGGTTGTGAGCCACCATGTGGTTGCTGGGATTTGAACTCAGGACCTTCGGAAGAGCAGTCAGTGCTCTTACTCGCTGAGCCATCTCTCCAGCCCCCAAGACTTTTTATTTTTATTTTTCCCTCAATGTAATATTTTTATTAATTATTTGGGAAATTCATACAATGAACCCCGATCACTTGATTCCCATTCGTCCCAGGTCTGCCCTTCCACCCTTGCGTCCCCCCAAAAAACCCTACGAAGTCCAATTTGTGCTGCCCATATACTTATTGGGGCATGGTCAAACTCCCAGTGGCTAGCTTCTTAAAGAAAATTCAGTCCTCCCCACTTACCGCCATCACAAGAAGCCATCAAACTGTGAAGAATTACACTTCATACACTTAGCATCATTATCACAGTTTTTAAGGACTCTTCAATAGCTTCCTGTCTGGGTTATTTCTTTTTGGGAGTGCAGGAGGCATTGTTACAGAAACTTTCAATGTCTCTAATTCTCACTTATGAATCTATAGTCATTGAAACCACTGCAAAAAGAAACCTCCTTGTGTGTAGCAGTCTGCAGCAGCATGGATCAGAGTGCCACATGTTTTCTGGCAGCCACATGGATCAGAAGATCACAAGACTATGGACCCAGATTCCATTCCAAGCACTTACAAAGTGGCTGGGACTTGTCTGTAACTCTAGTTCCAGGGGATCTAATGCCCTCCTCTGGCCCCTTTGGGTTCTGCATGCATGTGGTGCACAGATACTTTAAAGCAAAATGCTCATACACATAAAATAAAAATAAATATTTAAAAAATGTTAAATTACGTGTGTGTGTGCGCACGCGCATGCATGTGTGTGTGTGTGTGTGTGTGTAGAGATGGTACATTCTATGGCATGTGTGTGGAGGACAAGAGAAGAACTTGTGGGAGTCAATCTTTCCTTCTACCATGTGGATCTCAGGGATGGTGGCAGGTGTCTTTATCTGCTGAGACGTCTTGCCAGGTGGAGCATGCTTCTCTAATGGGTACTAGGAATCCCTTGAGGGTGAAGCAAGTGTTCTAGAACTAGACAGAGATGGTGCAACCACTGTGCAAAGCAGTTTGGCAGCAAGAAATAAGAGGGATTTTGCATGGTTTCCAGGATGGTTTCAAACTTGCTATATAGTTGAGGATGACTTTGAACTCTGGATTCCCCCTCTCTCTACCCATCAAGTACAGGGATTATAATCATAATACCTCGTTTATGTGGCACCAGGGGTTAAACCCAGGGCTTCATACATGCCAAGCAAGTACCCTACTAATTGATCCGGCCCCTTTCTGAAAAATTTTAAACATGGAATTATCATGTGATCCAAAAGACTTGAAAATAGGGTTTCAAAGAAAAATTTGTACCTCTGTCTTGACAGCAGCCATATTCCTTACTGAGATGAGGTGGGTGCCAGTCTAATGTGCAGCATCAGATGAATGACTAAACAGAACATGGCATATCCATTACTCAGCTTTAAAAGGGAAGGGAATTCTGATACATGTAGCAACATGAATGGCCATGAGGACATGAAGCCCAGTGAAATGAGCCAGGCAGTAAAAGACAAATACTTGAGTTCTAGGAGGTCTTTAGAGTAGCCAGATTTGTAGCAGGTAGGCTGGTGATTGGCAGTAGCTAGGGAACAGGGCAGTTGGGTACACCCTTTCACTTGTCCAAAATGAACAGATTCTGGAGTTGGAGGTACTGACAGCTGCCCAGCAAAAAGATCATGCTTAATCCCACTGGACTGTCCATTTGAAAATGGCTAGGGTGGTAGACTTTTAAGATGTCAAAGGAAATTATCAAATGGTTCCTTGATCTCTAGCAAAATAGGCTACTGGCTGTTGCTGATAAAGTCCTTGACCTACCAGACAAAGCTGAGAACTGAATGCAGGTGACAGGCAGCTTTCAGAACTTCTAATAAGCAGTTCTTTACAGAGTCATTTAGAAATAGTCAGATTAGAGATAAGTGTGACATCTAATCTTCTAGGCTTCCAGGATACCAGCTGGTACAATGATGGCAAATGATGCTGGGATGAGGCAGAGAAGAGGATGCTGACGCCGGAGTTCCCCCACCACCACCATTGCCCTTGTTCCTCTATATTCCCATTTTCTGTCCACCTTCACCCTTCATTCCAATTCCAAGGCCCCTCTCCTTCCACCCACCCTTTTGCTGGAGCTCCACGGATCTGTCACTAGAGCTGGGGAGCTCACATGCCCTCACACATGTTTGGGTACTTTCTAAGGTAGTAATCCGCTTTAAGCTAAATCAAGACTTGATCTTCTGTTAGCCCTAATCATCAATTAGCACCCAACAGTGCAGGAACTCCAAGACTTAGAACTCAATACCTTATTCCACCTCCTCTTTCCCCTCCCACTTCTAAACTACTTCCCCAGGGTTTTGAGGCACTACAGTGAGATGTCATAAGCATAATATTGGACAAAGGCAGGCAAAACAACACTGAAGGCTAGCTCTGGAGCTCAGGCGAGGTGGAAGTTCTCTCAGACACCAAGCTCCTCTGCACGTAGATAGTGCTTCACCTTCACAATGAGAGCTTATTAGGAGTTCTGAGAGCTTCCTGCCACTTTCTTTCAGTCATTTAGGACTTTTATTATATAAGTCTTTTATTAGGACTTCTGGTGGATGCCTGTCTCCTCCATTCAACTCTCAAGTCCACCAATAAGACCAACTACAAGACAAGAAATCATTTGGCCTTTTGCCTTTGACATCTCCAAAATAGTGATAAAACACATTAAAAAATCTAGGGAGGAAAAAAGGAGAACAAGAAGAGGCCATTGCCTCAAATTTGTGCGTATTTAAAAAAAATCATTTATTTTCATTTTCTGTGTGTGTTTGCCTACATGTATGTATGTGGACCAAATGTATTCCTAGTGCCTATGGAGGCCAGAAGAGAGCATCAGACCCCCTAAAACTGGAGTTATAGGTGTTGTAAGCTATCTTGTGAGTGCTGGGCACTGAACCAGGGTCCCCTGAAAGAGCAGCAAGTGTTCTTAACCACTGAGTCATCTCTCCAGCCTCACTGTACACATTTTTCAAGGAGACTACTATAAACAACTTTATTCCAGCCAATTTGAATGGCAAAACAGACAAACTCTTAGAAAAACACAGCTTATCAAAATCAAAAGAGCTCTATATCTACCAGAAATATCTAACCCACAATTTCAGCTTGCTCCCTCTCCACACAAAAATCTGTTATCTTTCTGACTCAGGCTGAAGTTGAAATGGATATTGAGGCTGGGGTGGAGCTTATACATGCTGGGCAAGCATGCTACTACAAAGCTACACCCTTGGTCTCCATGACAAATTAATGGAGTTGGTTTTCTTTTTACACTTTTTATGTGGGTTTTAGGGTTTGAATTCAGGTTGCCAGACTTGTAGTTTGTTTGTTTGTTTGTTTGTTTGTTTTAGACAGTGTCTCACTATGTAGCCCTGGCAGAATTGGAACTCGCTGTGTAGACTAGGCAGGCCTCAAACTCACACAGATCTGACTACTTCTGCCTCCTAATTGCTGGGATTAAAGGCATGTGACCATTACAGAAAACCACAATCAATCAAAATGCAAAATTGTAGAACCCAGTATCACAGGATACATCTAAAAATCACTCCTGTACATAAGACTCAAAAAGACTGTAATAGCCAGAGGACTGGGGAGTTTGCTGTGAGACTGTGTCTTCTAGGAATTTCAGAAGATACACCCATAAAATCTCACTAACATGAATGCTCAAACATGAGCTGAACATGGACAACAAAAATAAACAAGATAGCATGAATAGGGGTAGGGATGCCTAGGATGCTTCAACCCTACACAAAGAACTAAAGGATACTAAGCAACATTGAGAATAAGAGAAATAGTCTTTCCCAGTGAAGAACACACCAACTGGTTATCCTATACCAAATGGCCAGTCCTGAAGACATAAACATTCAAGTAACATTCTACAGACTGAGCAGGTTATATTTAGGAATATACATGTAACAAAAATTAATGAAAAAAGCCTCTTGATCCTCTGGCCTTTTCAGTTCTGGGCACTACCACGCCAGGCTTTTTACACTGGTGTTGGAGATTGAGATTGAAACTCCAGGGCTCCAATATATTTCCTGCCCCAGTTTCCCAAATTGAGATTATAGTCACATGCCATCAAACCCAGTTTTTCAACATATTTTTTCTGCTTGAAAAAGTGTCACATTCCAAAGCAGATTCATTTTTACAATCTAGTACAGAATCAAGCCTTAAATTGTACATAATTCCCCCTTGATTACTATCTCCTGTTTAGTTTATAAAGATTTTTAAAAGGGATATATTTTCCAAACTCAGTTACAATTGGATTCCATTTACTATGTAGTCCCTGGAGTAGCCAAACTCATAAAAATAAGGAAGCATGGATGCCAGGGCCCAGAGAGAACAGCATGTGGTTAGTGGTTCATGGGACCAGTCTCATTTGGCAAGATGTTGAGGCTCTGGTGGTAAATGGTTGTGATATTTCATAACTATGTGCACATATGTGACACTACAGAACTATACAGTTAGAAATGTTTGACATGGGGAAGTTTATGTTGTGTTCATTTGATCACAATTAAATATTAAAACATCTTTAGAAATAAAACTCTTCACTATACTGCCAACTGCATCTCAGCCTGTCCTAGTTAGCTTCTCTGTTGTGTCCTAAAATACTGACCAAAAGTAACTTGGAGAAGAAAAGGTTTATTTGGCTTATGCTTCCACATCACAGTCCATCACTGAGGGAAGTCATAGCAGGAACTTAAGTAGGAACGTGAAAGCAGGAACTGTAGCAGAGACCAAGGAGGAACACTGCTTACTGCCTTGCTCCCCATAATTTGTCTGCTTTCTTTAAATTATATTTTAGTATTTTTTTGTGTATGCAGAGGTCAGAGGACAATGTGTGGGAGTCAGTTCTCTCCTACCATGTAGCTCCTAGGGATTGAACTCAGATTGTCAGTCTTCACAACAGGTGCTTCTACCCACTGAGTCATCTCCCTGGTCCCTCACCTTAATTTCTTATACCACTCAGAACCACCTGCCCAGGGTGGCATTTCTTAAAGTGGGCTGGGCTCTCTCACATCAATAAATAATCAAGAAAATACCCCCACAGACTAATGGAGGCATTTACTTGGTTGAGGTTTCCTCTTCCCAGATGACCCTAGCATGTGTCAAGTTGACAAAAACAAACAAACAACAACAAAAAAAATCTAAACCTCACACAGCCCATGGTGGATGTGAAAGAAGGCAAGGGGAAAGCTTGAAAAAAAAGTCATCAAACAGTTAACATTAAAACCTTTGATAGGGGTATGATAGTGCTGCATAGCTGTCTCCTCCAGTATGGACTTGGCAATTGCAATATTGAATCAGAATAGCTGTCAATGACTGATTTCCCGAGGTGAAACACTTTCTTTGGTCTGTCAGTGCCTTCTTTATCTGAAGTGAGTACACATTTCTTTATGTTTCCTTAGGAAAAGTCACATGACAGCCAGAGCTTTATATTGATGTTACAAATACCTTTAAAAACTTACAAGGAAGACAAGTTTTGGCCCTTGGTAGATGGTCACAGTTTCCTGCAGACTTGGTTCAGGGCAAACACATCATGGAGTTAGGAGCCTATAGGAGTTGAGAGTCACTTCATGGCAGCCAGTAAGCAAACAGAGAAAAAGGAAGGGCATAGGGACAAAGTACCCCTTGAAGGTACATACCTAGCAACTCATTTTCACTAACATATTTTTTGGCAACCTCCCAAGAATTCTATCAAATTTTGAATCCATTAGTAGGTTATTTCATTGATGAAGTTAGAACTGTCATTACTGAATTCAACAGTTGGGGAACAAACACAGGAGCCTTCAGCAAGGGAGTAGAGAGTGTGGGTCTGCAACAATGACACTAACATTTGCCAGGTTCAGCTATTCTCATTTTTACCAGTGGGTAAATATAAAGCCAAGAGTGTGAGCCATGTTTTTGCCAGACCAAATGCAAAATACATTGCACTATATTTGGTTATGAACTTAAGGCTGGGTTGGGTCAGGTGAGTCACTTCTAACTACCTTGTGCTTGGTGACACCCATGCCTTATGATCTCTTCTGAATTCTCAGCTGGGAGCAGTTCCTGGACTCAGAGCAATCCTTTCATATATGCATTGTTTTCAAGCTTTCACATTGTCCCTGAGAACATTTAAAGCCATTGCTGGTGACCTTCTACTTGCTACTGCTTAGAATGTTTACTTTGTGGGCTTTTTTTCTCCTTTGTGCAAATACAGCACTTTAACTTTTTTTTTTTTTTTTTTTGCTTTTGTTCTCGCTGTTGATATTTGAATACTCTTGGTTTCCCAGATGCCAGCCTTAGCACAGACACGCCCTGGGGAACTCAAGAGATCTGCGGCTTCCTCGGTTCTCGGGCGCCCTCTCCTGGTCCCAGCGCCTCTTTGGGCTTCCATATCCATGGCCACCCATTTTTTGGTTTTTTGGTTTTTTGGTTTTTTGGGTTTTTGGTTTTTTGGATTTTTGGGTTTTGTTTTGTTTTGTTTTGTTTTGTTTTGTTTTGTTTTGTTTTGTTTTCCTGCTTTTGCTCCTCTGAGCCATCTGACTGGACCTGAGCTCATCTGCACGCAGGTGTTTTCAAGCACAGCTGGGCAGTGTCCTGCTGTACTGGGTCCCAGTTAGTACATTCTGGGGATCGCTGAGACCCTTAGCACTTTCTTACTGCCTTGCCACACCTTGGTGGCATGAAGTGGTTGGATTTTTTTGGTTTCCTGAGCTCTGCATCCTGATGTGGAGTTTGCCAGTTGTCTACGTCCTGAGTTCCTGAAAATTGTAGATTGTACGGCACTTGGAGAGAGAGAATCATTTGTTTTCTCCTCATATTTTTTATGCTTTTAGAAGAATATGAGACGTTAGGATTTTTGTTGTATTTCTACTGTTTCCTGAACCCAGAAATCTCATTGCCTTTTGTCTTTTTTTCATGATTGCTTTTTTTATTTTTAAAAATTAAGGGAGTCTAGGTTCATCTTTAATCCTAGCACTCACGAGGCAGAAGTAGGTAGCCCAATCTGCATAGAATTTTAGGATAGCCAGGGTTATGCAGTGAGACTCTTTTTTGATTAACTAAAAAGGATATGGGATGCTAGAGGTCAGTGGGTAAAGTGCTTGATGTGTAAGTATGAGTCCCTGAGTTTACAGCACCCATCTGGAGTTGTGGCACATGTATGTAAAACTCCATATGAAAAGAGGGATCTAGGTTCAGTGAGAGGCTACTACCTTAAAAAAAAATATGGTATCCTTATTACATGTTGGAGCATCTTCTGGGTATATGCCCAGGAGTGGTATAGCTGGGCCCTCAGGTAGTATTATGTCCATTTTTCTGAGGGTCTGCCAAACTGATCATAATTTCATTCTTTATGGCTAAATAAAAACTGCATTGTATATGCATACCACATTTTCTTTATTATTCCTGTGCTGATAGACACCTTGGTTCACTCTATAACTTGGCCATTGAGAATAAAGTCACTGTTGCTGAGCGTGGTACTGCACACATTTAATCCCAGCACTACAGAGGCAGAGGCAAGCAGGTCTTTGTGAGTTTCAGGTCAGCCTGATTCATGTAGCTAGTTTCAGGCCAGACAAAGTGCTTGAGTGTGCTCAACAACCAAGAGAACAAACATGTAAACATAGACGTGTGGGTATCTTTGTGGTGTGCTGGGAAAGAGACTCCTCCACTGCCATAGTGATAGCCCTAGGTATTGGTATAGACACAAAGGAGTCCAGCACACCACGAAGATACCCATATGTCTGGAATGGCAACAGTGCTATTCATTTTTGTATGATGATGATGATCATGATGATGATGATGTATGTGTGGATGCATCATGCCACAGTGTACATGTGGTGGGGTCAGAGGGCCTCTTTAGTTCTTTCCTTCCACCTTTTATGTAGATTCTGGAGAGCAAACTCATATTGTCAGGCTTTTATGGCAAGCACTTTATTTGTTGAGCTATCTTGCTGACCTATTGTATTCATTTTGGCACTGTTTTTTGGAGGGGGAGTCAGTATCAGGGAATTGCCACAGGAAGCCAGTCAGGTATTTAATATCTCAAGTGCTAGGTGCCCCAGAACATGAAAAAAATCATGGCTCTGGCAGTGTACAGACTCACAATATTTTACCACAATCCATAGGGACAGTAGGGTGATAATTGAGTAAGAATTAGATCCTCTAGAAAGTGAAACTTTAGCCTTTGTTTAGTTTGATGCCCCTTTTCTTATAAGTGGCCACAGTTAATACATTTATACACATACAATATGGATATATATATATATATATATATATATATATATATATATACATACATATGTATATGTATGTCCAGGTTTTTCAGGCATCTCTGTTGACAGAACGGAGGTACTGTGAATTCCTTGTGTAGTAAAAATAAAAACCTCTGGGTTTGGGTAAATATCTGGTATTGAAAATATATTGGGGGGTAGAAGATATGGCTCAGTAGTTATGGCTCAGAGCACTGTCTGCTCTATGCCCAAGTTCAATTTCCAGAACCCACATGGCAGATCACAAGTGTCTGTAACTCCAGTTCCAGGAGCTCCAACATCCTCTCACAGACATACATGCAGGAAAAACACCAATGCACATAAAATAATAAGTAAATAAATAATTCAAAAAACAAGACAGAGAAATGAAACAGAATTAAGTAAAAGATGAAAATAAAAGATGTTGATTATTCACTCACTCACTCATTCATTTTCTATTTTGAGACAGGATCTAGATCAAAGGTTGCTTACATAGGGAATTTGAGGCCTCCTGCTTTTACCTTCTCAATGCTGAGATTACAGGCATTTCACTACCATGTCCATGTTCAATATTGGTTATTTAACTTTTTTCCTTTCATTTTCATTTTATATGTATAGGTGTTTGTTCTTCCATGTCTGTATACCTCATGCACACAGTGCCCAAGGTCAGTCAGAAGAGGGCATCAGATGTCCTAGAACTGGAGTTAAGGTGGTTGTGAGCTACTATACGGATGCTAGAAATAAAACCCAGGTCCTCTGGAAGAGCAGCCAATGAGTGCTCTTAACTACTAAGTCATTTATTTAGCTCCTATGTTAGTTATTTAAAGGGGCTCTGTTAATTCAGACCTCTATTATACAGAAGCTTTATAAACATTTTTAACTTAATACACAATTGCATGTATTTATGTAAATACATACATATATAGTAATAGCAAAGGATGTATAGATGGTGTTAAGAATGCATAAGTGAAAAGTAACTAGGAGCTGAGATGTAGCTCAGGGGGTTGAGTGCTTGCTTACCACATATGAAGCAGTGTGCTTGATCCCCAGAACCACATAAACTAGGTGTGGTGGCACACACCTGTAATTCCAGCACTTGGGAACTGAAGGCTGGAAAAACAGAAGTACAGGTTCATCCTTGTCTATATGGTAAATTCAAGACCAGCTTGTGATACATAACACTCTATCTCAAAAAAAAATAACAAGTATTTTTATTCTTTGGATATTATCCAAGTAAATATTTATTCATTGATTACTCAAAGTAATAAAGACAAAATAATAAGGCAACATGGAAGGATAATATGATCACAGATGATGTATACAAACTGGACAGAGAGGGACTGGAGAGATGGCTCAGGGGTTAAGAACACTTGCTACTCTTTTAGATGACCCAGATTCTATTCCTACCACCCACATGGATGCTTACAATGATCTAAAACTGCAGTTCCAGAGGTTCAGTGCCTTCTTCTGGCCTCCAACGGTATTGCACACATGTGGTGCACATGTATACACAAAGGCAAAACAGTTATACACATTTTAAAAATTACCATTTTAACAATTGACAAAGAAATAGGACACTTCAAACCTTTACTTGCTTTACAAAATGGTGTCACTTTGTGGGTCTACATAAGTTACTGCCATTGTTAGATGCTTAAAATGGGAGGGGTTTTTTTCAATAAAGACATTATTATAAGTTAATTTAGTTCAACTCCTGTGTTAAGTAACTTTGGCTATTTTGTGAAAGAAAAAAGTATTATAAGTTTACAAAGACCCATTTAATGAAGACTTCAGAAAGAAATTAATAACAAATATATCTAAAGTTGTGCAAAAAAAACCTCCCCAAAATATATTATTTGCATTGCATTTCAAACTGTAACAAAATTGGGAAGATTTGAAGCTATCTTTAAAATGGAAATTAAGAAAACAATTTAATTTATTTGCAGACTTTTTTTCAGCTATTAAGGATTGAATCTAGGGCCTCATGCATGCTAGTCAAGTGTTCTGCCATTGAGTTGCATCTCTAGCTTATTACATCAGCTTTTAAAAAATCAATTCATTTGCCTGCATTTATGTTTGTGCACCACATGTGTGCCTGGTGCCCACAGAAGCCAGAAGGGAGCATTGGAACCTCTAAAACTGGAGTCATGGACAGTCATGAACTGCCCCGTGGATCCTGGAAGTTAAACTCATGTTCCCTGGAAGAGAAGCAAGTCTTCTAAACCACTGATCCATCTTTCCAGTCCTTCACAGGCTTCCCTTACAAAGCAATTTTGAAGAAACTTGGAATTTCTGATTATTTTCTTGGCTTTATTTTCCTAAGTGGAGTAAAACCATTGCCATAAGTTTGTAAGTGAAGTCTACAACTTTATTTTTCTTTAAAAAAGGTTTATTAATTCTTGACTATACGTAGCCTGGCTTTGGCTGGAACTTCCTATGCACACCACACTGGCCTAAAACTTACAACCATCCTCATGCTTCTGCCTCCCAAATGCTTGGGTTACAGGCATGATACCTGTATATTACCACTACACCAGCTCCAAACTTTTCTCTGTGTGTATGTGTACATGTATATGTTTGTGTGCATGGGTGCACATGTTTAGATATTCATGCATGTGTGTGTGCGCACATGCATGTGGAGGACAGAAAGCAACCTTGGATGTCATTTCTTCAGTACTGTATACCTTTATTTTAGAGACAGAGGATCTCTCACTAGTCTGGAACTGGCCAAGTAGACTGGCCAGCCACAGGAATCCCCCTCTCTTTGTCTGTCTAGCACTGAGAATACAAGCATGTGCCACCATGCTCAGTTTTTACATGGGTTTTAGGATTGAACTTAGATTATTCTGCTTACAAGGCAGGCACTTTACTGACTGAGCTAGCACGCCAACCCTTAAAACTTTGACTCAAAAAATAAGTGTCACTCAGAGATGAATACAGTAACAAAGGCTTTTGCAACTAATTCTTGGCTTAACTGTTGATGGAATTATGAGAATGGTGGAAAGTCATGAAATGTTGTGAATTGTTCATTCCTACCATTGTCCCAGTGGGCTCATAAGAATTGAGATGCTCAGGGTCAGTGAATTTCCTTTTTTGTTTTGTTTTTTGTTTTGGGGGGTTTTTTTTGTTTGTTTGTTTGTTTGTTTTTCGAGACATGGTTTCTCTGTGTAGCCCTGGCTATCCTGGAACTCACTCTGTAGACCAGGCTGGCCTCGAACTCAGAAACCCACCTGCCTTTGCCTCCCAAGTGCTAGGGTTAAAGGCGTGCGCCACCTCTGCCCAGCTGTGAATTTCCTTTTTGCTTTTTCCACTTCCCCATTTGTTTGTGTCCTGTTGTTAAAGCCTTTTCAATACTGGTGATAGAATTTAACATAATAGAAATCCCTGAAGCTTCTTCATCATAACTACTCAGTTTTGACCTAATAGCAACATGCATTTTCTTTGTTTCTTAATCTGTGATTTAGCAGCCAGGACAATAGAGCAACTAAAGAAAAAATACATTCTGTCCCATTTCCGCTGGAAAAGCTGTGCATAAAAAACTGGGCTACTGTTTAGACTTAACTATTAGTGTAAGCTGGACATTTATTATTGCTGTTGTCTCATTCTGTAACCCAGTCTGGCCTATAACTCAAGACAATCCTCCAGTCTCAGTCTAATTATAGATGTGAGCCACTATACCTGGCTTATAGTTGATTTTTGTATGCTTGTTTATATTTTGATTTACTTATTAGAGTGTCACAATCAAAAATTCTATAACATGATAATTTTTCTCTTCTTTTTGAAGCATTTAGAAGTTACTTTTGTGCAACAAAAACATTGTTTGTAACCACAAAATTAACTTCTTTAACTTATTTACAATATCTAAGTTACCAGGTACATAGGAAAGAAGATCCACACTGTGTAGGAACCAAAGTCTATACAGGTACATGTCCCTCTTCAGAAAAAAAGGATACAACATTAATTGCAAATAAGTATGTTTACATAAAACAAGAAAAGAAATCACAACAAATTGCATGTGCTAGGAACTTGATGAGTACCACAAAAATATCAAAATCCAACAAAATGCTATTCGTGTTGTTATTAGATTTTCAACTTTTCTATATCTCCATTATTCCACACTCCATTTTAGTTGCATAGTCTCTGATCATGTGTTCTAACAATGATTTTGTAATGTAAGTTTCTCTGGAGGCATAGACAGATCAGCATTCTTTCTTCCACCCTGGCTGACATATTTTCTTGTTGGTGGTTTGGCAGTCTCTTGTTTCATGGGTCTGATCAGTCAAACTACCCCAAGCATTGGCCCCAACAGAGAAAATAAAACTTCTCTCTCAGTTGAAGCATCTTCCCAAGCAACAGGCTCCAGAAAACAACCAAGGAGACATGTCCCAAGGTCAAAAGTTCTTCCCCTAACATTGAGCCTAGATGGCTATCCTTTGGGTGCCAAGTTGGTCAGCTGATAGGTGAAGAAACTGTATCTTTTTCTACACACACATACACAAGTTTTTCTTACAACATTGACCCCATTTGTGCCCTTTTCCAGAGTTCTTGGGTTCTTCTGAGTAAAGAAAGAATGGCAAAACAGTCAGGATTGAAGTGGAAACTTTAAGGGTTCTTTGGAAAGTCAGTTGTGTTGGATGGTGTTTTGTTGGGGCAAACATGTGAAGGAGTGTTCTCCTGAAGTGGACACGGGTGAGAGGCTAAGGCAGACTCGTGAAGGAACGTTTACCTGAAGCAGACACAGGAGGAATGATGTTCTGCTAAAGCAAGCATGTGAAAGGACTCATGATTAAGGATTCTTCACTAACAACATGTATGTATTGGTCTGCCTCACATTGTATAGTTGAGCTCCATTTGTCAGAACTCCATAGAGAGAAATACACCAAAATACTTCCAGTGGCATGCTGCAGTTTCTTGCTGCTTCCTCAAACTCGGGCTGATTGGTAGAATGATGTTAGCTGAGACAGTGTTGAGACAAGACATGTACTGACACAGATGCATGTGCTGAGGCAAGACCCATGGAGGACACAGGATGTTTGGAGGGTATACATAGGACTCAACAGACAGTGAAGGAGGCTGAGCTAGGCTTGCCTTTAGAGCTAGGTGTGCAAGGCTTGTGGGTCTCACATCTTTGCTGATCCTTGCTTCCCTGAGAGAGGCACAACCTAGAATTTAACCTGGACTCCCTCCTGATCCCTCCTGCTGAATCGTGCCGAGGCCGAGGCCTGGCTGTCTCTGCTAGGTAATGCCACTACTGTTGATTCCTGTTTACTATTCCAACTCTACCAAACTGGACTGCTAGTGTATCTGTGAAGCGTTTGTAAATGGGTGGAGCTGCCACTGCTGACCCGTGAACTGAAGTGCCAATTTCCAGACAACACAGATGGGATTTGCTCCATAGAACCTTTCTAAACAGGTCCACTTCCCCTGTATCATTTCTTTTCCACTACCTCTGGTGGGTGGTGGGCTAATAGGGAGGTTAAAACATTTAAGAACCATCATTAAAAATAAGATTAAAAAATTAAAGTTATAGACATTTTAATTAAAAAAAATAAAGTTATATGCCTGTGTACTGCTGAAATACCTGGTGCTTGTGGGCTAGAAGAATGTGTCCGATTCCCTGGAATGCACTTACATGACTGTGAGCCATTTTGTAAGTGCTGGGAATCGAACTCAGATCTCTAGAAGAGCAGCAATGCTTTTTAACCATTGAGCCATCTCTTTTTTGAGACAGGGTATCAGAATGAGACGAGGTCTCAGAATAACTTTTAAAAATATTTTATTACATTTATTTACTTATTTGTTTGTATGTGTGCATGCATACACGTGCATGAGTGCCATGGCCTATGTGTGGAGGTCAGAGGACAACTTATGGGAGTCAGTTCTCTCCATCCACTACATAGATTCCAATGATCAAGCTCAAGTCATCATGGTTGTCAACAAGTGTCTTTACCTATTGAGCCATATCACCAGCTTAGGTCTCCTGTTTTAAACTGGAAACAAATGTCCCAAGGGATCATGTCATATTTATATGCTGGAACATAACCAAGATTCCCAGAAACAGGACTTTGTGTGTCTAAATGTATGTGCATGTTCGTGTGCATAGGTGTGCTCATATGTGTGGAGATCAGAGGCTCTCTTTTTGGCCTGGAACTCTCCAAATAGGTTAGACTGGATGGCCAGTTTACTCCAGAGATCTGTTTGTCTTTCTCCCAAGCACTGGAATTTCAAAAACAAGCAGCCACACTTGGCTGTTATTAATTAGCTTCTGTGGATGAAGCTCAGTTCTTCATTCTTTCAGATGAGCTCTTTACCAACTAAGTCATCTCTCCACCTCACCTCCACACCCAGAATCAGGGCTTTTGCTCTGTACCTCAAAAGGTAAAGGGAAATAACCAAAAACTTCAGAGGACCAGAAAGACTAGTGACTCTCAGACTTCTATAGACAAATAACCTAGAAGTCAACTCAATGGATGAAACTAAGACATTGTCCCACCTCTCCTGTATATTTCCTCATTAGCAGCTGTTTTCCTACAGAAGAGAGTGGGAGACTGTAACACCCACTCCTTCCGAGTACCTGGTAGGAACTTTCCATGCCAGTGCTCTGCTTAGATAGCACATAACCTGAGGCCAGTGACATTGGGGGAAACTTGTGTGATGTCAGCCAAGGAGGCACTGAGCATGTGTCCAAGTGCAGCAAAGCAGCCAGCCAGCAGAGGTATAGTTCCCAGGCTTCAAAAGGAAAGGAGTATGTAGGTGGTTACTTTAATAGGCACAGCACATTAGTTACCCACAGGATAAAACTCTGCTAGTCAGCCAGGTATGGTGTCAAGCACCTGGAGTTCCAGCTACTTGGATGGCTGAGGCAGAGAATTGCTTGAGCCCAGCATTTCAAGATTATTGTGGCGATATGGTGAGCCCTTATCTCAAAGTAACAAAAACCTACTCTGTATTTATGAGTTGTGTGGGTTAAATATGAATCATACTGACACAGATACATCTCTAAGAAACACCAGATATGGGACTTCCTTCTTTTCTCTGTCATTTGTCTTTCTTCTGTTCTTTTTTCCTTCTCCTTTCCCTCTCTTCCCTTCCTCTCTCCCTTCTTTCTATAGCTCAGGCTAGCCTGGAACTCTGCTTTTCCTGCCTCAGCCTCCCAAATGTTGGGATTATAGCTGTGTGGTCCCATGTCTGGAAGGTTATGGAAGCTTAATCAGAAATAATGATTAACATGACTGAGCATCTGTAAGAAATAACAGGAGCCAGATGATGTGGATATATTATGTTAATCCAGTGTTTTCTTATAATGAAGTTCTGCTTCATTTTGGAGGAAATGTGTTTTGTCTTAAGTTAGTGCATGGAATCTTTGTGTCATTCTTTCATTTTTTTGAGATTTTATTTTCATGTTTATGGGTGTTTTGCCTGCCTGTATATATGTGTATCACAGGAATGAAGCACCAGCAGGGCCAGAAGATGGTGTCAGACTCACTGGAACTGGAGTTACAGACAGATGTGAGCTGCTATGTGGGTGCTAGGAATCAAACCCAGGTTCTCTGTAAGAATAGCCAGTGCTAAGTCAGAAGAAGTCATCATATCTCCCAGAACTGTAGATCCCAACAGTTCTAAGTCACCATATGGGTGCTGGGCAGTGAATCCAGGTCCTCTGCAAGAAGAACTATTGCTCTTGATGGCTAAGCCATCATTCTAGCTCAATTTGGATTGTTTGTTTTTGTTGTTAAGTTGTAAGAGTTCTTTATGGGGAGCAGGGTCTCACTGTGTTGCCCTGGATGGACTGGACTTCTCTATGTAGACCAGGCTGACCTTGAACTCACTGAGATTTTCCAGCTTCTGCTTCTTAAGTGCTGGTATTAAAGATGTGTGCTACTATACCTAGTCGGAGGATTTTCTTTTCTTTTTTTTTTTTAGTTTGAGGTCAGCCTGGGCTTCAAACTGAATTCAAGACCAGTATGGGCTACACAGTAAGACCCTATATCAAGAAAAAAGAAAGGAAAGAAGAGAAATAAAACATAAAATTGGAACCACTTATTTTTTAGTGTTTGAATAGATGTGCTGATTAATAACCAATAACTGGAACTTACATTGGAGTAAAGATATTTTTTCTAGGTCCATCCATTTGCCTACAAATTTCATGTCATTGTTTTTAATAGCTGAGTAATACTCCATTTTGCAAATGTACCACATTTTCTTCATTCGTCTGTTAAGGGACATCTGGGTTGTTTCCAGCTTCTGGCTATTATGAATAAAGCTGCTATGAACATAGTTGAGCATGTGTCTTTGTGTTTTAGAGGGGCATCTTTTGGGTATATGCCCAGGAGTGGTGTAGCTGGGTTTTGAGGTAGATTGATTCCCAATTTTCTGAGAAACCATCATACTGACTTCCAAAGTGGCTGTAGAAGTCTGCACATCCAGCAGCAATGGAGGAATGTTCCTCTTTCTCCACATCCTCGCCAGCATATGCTATCACTCGAGTTTTTGATCTTAACATTTTCTGACTGGTGTACGATGGAATCTCAGAGTTGTTTTGATTTACATCTCCCCGATGGCTAATGATGTTGCACATCTTTTAAGTGCTTCTTGGTCATTAGAGATTCCTCTGTTTAGCTCTGTACTCCATTTTTAAATTGGATTATTTGGTTTGTTGATGTCTAGTTTCTTGAGTTCTTTATATATTTTGGATATCAGCCCTCTGTCAGATACTAGCCCAGTATGATCTGCTTGGGTAAAGGTGGCACAGAAATTGTGGGAATGGCTAACCAATGACCAGTTTGGGACCCATGCCACCAGAGTGAGCTGACCCTTGACAGTGCCTGGAAGGCCAAGAGCCTATAGACCCATGGTTGAACCAAACACAAATGGCGGAGAAAGTCTATTAAGTGATTTCTAATGCTATTCTGCTATACTCATAGATTGGCATCTAGTTCAGTTGGCATTAAAAAGGCTTCATCCAGTAATTGATGGAAACAGAATCAGACATCCACAGCTAAACATAAGGCAGAGCTTGAGGAATCCTGCTGAAGAGGAGGAAGAGGGATTACAGGAGCCAGAGAGGTCAAGGACACCACAAGAAAACCCACAGAATCCTTGCACACAGGAGTCTAGCATAACTGTCTTCTGAGAGGCTCCATTCAGCTGCCAATGGAAACAGATGCAGATACCCACAGCCAAACATTTAAAGAGCTCCAGGAGTCTTGTGGAAGAGTTGGGAGAAGGATTGAGGGACCTGAAGGGGATAGGAACTCTATAAGACGACAACAAAGTCAACTAACCTGGACCCTTAGGGGGCTCTCAGAGACTGAACCACCAACCAAAAAGTGAGCATGAGCTGGACCAACCCCCCCTGCACATATATAGCAGATGTGTAGCTTGTCTTTATGTGGGTCCCCCAACAACTAGAGTAGGGGCTATCCCTGACTTTGTTGCCTGCTTATGGATCCCCTTTCCCCTAAGCTACCTGTCTGGCCTCAGTGGGAAAGGATGTTCCTAGTCCTGCAGTGACTTGATGTACAAGGGTGGGCTGGTACCCAGGGTGGGCCTCCACTGTCTCAGATGAGAAAGCAAGGGGGAGGGCCTATGGGGGCTATAGAGGGCTGCTATTGGGATGTGAAGTGAATAAATAAATTAACTAATAGTGAACAAAAGAATCAATTGACCTGGACTTATAGGGGCTTACAGAGACTGAACAATCAGGGAGCCTGCACGGGACTGACCTAGGCCCTTTGCATATACATTATAGTTGTGTAGTTTAGTGTGTTGTGGGATTTGTAACAGTGAGAGCAGGGGTTGTTTCTGACATGTTTGCCTGCTTTGGGGACCCGTGTTCTACTGGTTTTCATCATTCAACCTTAATAGGAGAGGAGGTGCCTAATCTTACTACAACTTGATATGCCATGTTTGGTTGATATCCATGGGAGGCCTGCCCTTTTCTGACAGGAAATGGAGGAGGAATAGATGGGGAGGGAAGAGGTAGTGGGGAGGGACTGGGAGGAGAGGAAGGAGGGGGAACTGCAGTCAGAATGTAATATATGACAGAATAAATTAATTTTAAAGGGTAACTCAGTCACAAAAGGACGAACATGGTATGTACTCACTGATAAGTGGATATTAGCCCAAAAGTTCAGAATACCCAAGTTTCACTTTACAGTAACCGCTGGACTGAGAGTGAGGTACCAGATGGAGGAGGTGGAGAAAGGACTGAAGGAGCTGAGAGAGTTTGCAGCCCAATGGAGGGAGCAACAGTGTCAACTGGCCTGACCCCCTCCCCGGTCCTCCTGGAGGCTGGACCACCAACCA
>CM052722.1:112946158-112967061 GCA_028551405.1 Uromys caudimaculatus | reverse complement strand
GACCACCAACCAAAGAATACACATGGAGGGACCCATGGTTCGGACCACATATGTGGCAGAGGAGGGCCTTGTTGGCCATCAGGGAGAGGAGAGGCCCTTGGGCCTGAGGGTGTTAGAAGCCCCAGTAAAGGGGAATGTCAAGGTGGGAATATGGGAATGGGTGGGCGGGTAGGTAGGTGGGAGGTGGAATTCCCTCACAGAGGCGGGGGAGGGGGAGGGGATAGGGGGTTTCCAAAGAGGAGACCTAGAAAGGGGGAAGCATTGGAAATGTAAATAAAGTATAAAAAATAAAAAAATTAATTTAAAAAAGAAAAGTTCCTTTACATTCCTGTCCTCTCCTCTTTTCTTCTCCCCAGCCTTTTCTCTATTTCTTCCATTTCTCTTCACTTCTCTTTTTTTCTTATTTATTATTATTTGAAAATACTATACATGTATATAATATATTTGGGCCATTTTACTCCCATTAATCGCTCTCACTCTTATCCCCTTTCACTACCTCTTCTCACTAAGTCTTCCTCCTATTTTCATGTCTTTTTCATTTTCATTTTGTAATGTGGTGTGTGTTTGTGTGTGTGTGTGTGTGTGTGTGTGTGTGTGTGTGTGTGTGTGTGTGTGAAAAACATCCAGGCCTCAGTCAGATCAGCATGAATCAGCAGAAGAAACCAGTACCACCAGGGACACCAGGAGAAGTTATTTGCCATGCTTCTCTCAATGAAGCAGAGATCAGTGAAGACAGGATTCCAAGAAGCGTTGCAAAGCTAGCTATGCAAGCAAGCCAAGCCACCATCACTGTCCATTGAGTCCTATTCATACCTTCAAAACATCACGTGTCCTCCACTGGTCTTGCAACACATGTCTTGCCTTAGCACATGAGTCTTTCTTAGCAAAACGCCACATGAGTTTGTATCAGCTAACATCACTCTTCCAATTGGCCAGAGTCCGAGAAAGCAGCAAGAAGCTGCCAGCACATCACTAGAAGTTTTTTGGTGCGTTTCTCTCTATGGAGTCATGACAAATGGAGCTCAACTATGCAGTGTAAGGTGGAGCAATACATGCATGTTGTTAGCAAAGAATCCTTTGTCACATGTTTCACATGCTTGCTTTAACAAAGCATCCTTTCACCTGTGTCCACTTCAGGAAAACACTTCTTCATGTGTTTGCCCCAGCAAAACACCATTCAACACAACTGACTTTCCAAAGAACCCTTAAGTTTCCAGTTCAGTTTACAAACTGGTGGTTGTTGAACTCAAGCTATGTCCCACTCTAAGTTATTATATAAAAAGTGAGGGTTTTTTTCAGGCTACGCTTTGCCTTAGGAAACTCCATTTTAAAAGTATCCTTTGACTCCATTTTGAGGGAGAAGGATGTCTGGAGCCCCTGGATGGACACAGAAACTGCACCATCGATCAGGTAGCTCCATGTGGCAGAGAATGATGAATGGCTTTTTCCTGGGAATAGAAAGGAAGCCACTATGTAAGTGCAAGGAGAATTGAGATTATGGGGAAACACTGGGCATATTAAAATCGTATCAGGGAAAGCGGCCCAAGAACTTATCAAACACAACAGACCAAGGAAATGGTATCCTTATCTCACCTGAGACCCATAATGGATGTACACCTCATAATGTGATGGCATGGCCCCACATCAACCTATCCTGATACTTAATGTGTATGTCAAAGACCAACAAGTAGACAATTCCCTAACTGTTTCCCACTGTTCATACAGTCTATGTGACTGCCAGGCCATTCACTGTTCACGTATCTGTACATGGACCTGAATCCACCATTTCCTATTCTTGGACCCTGGTTTAGCCTTTCACCTGAAAACTGGAATAGCTTTGTTCTCAAACCCTGACTCCAGTAGCTCCAGCATCAGCAGCTCCCTCCTCAAATGGTCTAATTCATTATCTTATCAATACAAACTCTTTCTTGGCCCATTTTTGAAACCTCTTGAACTCTGCTGCAGCCTCTTTAACTTTTATTTGTTCTATAAACAGTATATATGCATATAGATATGCAGATGCATTTACTTTGTGATGTGTGATATGAGAGCTAATATTAGTAATTAAGATTGGAATACAAGAACCTACATTTGCCTCAGCCAGGCTAACAAGGTAGGTGTAATATGAAAAATCGCTATAGTTGAAACAACTAACCTTTGTAAATTGCTATTATAAATTCTGTGTGTATGATAAATTCTGACATTTTGGAGAGACACAAATGTATTTTCTATGTTTCTGGCATAGTGCACTCATGACAGTGGCCAAATTATCAATGGCATCAAAAGTCAGAATAGAAACATTGTCATATATGCTAGTTCTCAAAAATATCTCCCATACCTTTTTCTAGAGGTACTGCTGAAGAATTGGAGACTATGTCCTCTCAAAGCCAAGGAAGACAAGGACTACTAAGGTCTAACACTCCATAGAAGTCTGAGGCGAGGGGAACCCAGCATGAGGATTTTCCCTGAATGAGGACCCAGGCTTGAAGGTAGGAAGTCTGAAGCAGAAGAGGCCAGAGACAGATAAGAGTTAGTTCCACCATGCCTGGCTGAGGCTCTTTCCTTCTCAGTAGAGGAGACAAAAACTAACACACCTGCAGAATCCTTAACAAACATACTTTTAGATTCTGTAACATCATGGAAAAAATGGTTATACTGGCTCATTTTGTGTGTTAACTTGACACAAACTACACTCATCCTAGGCTTAGTTGAGAAAGTGCCTCTGTAAGATCCAGTTGTAAGGGATTTTCTCAATTAGTGATCAGTGAGGGAGGGCCCATTGTGGGTGGAGTCATCCCTGGGCTGGTGGTCCTGAGTTCTATAAGAGAGCAAGTTGAGCAAGCCAGGAGAAGCAAGCCAGTAAGCAGCATCTCTCCATGGCCTCTGCATCAGCTCCTGCCTCCAGGTTCCTGTCCTGACTTCCTTCAATGATGGAAGTGTAAGCCAAATAAACTCTTTCCTCCACAACTTGCTTTTTGGTCATGGTGTTTTAGCACAGCAACAGAAACCCTAACTAAGACAGAGGCAAAGCTGAATGCTAAGTATGACTAGTGATGGTAACGGTGGTGCCTTCTGATTCAAGTCCAGTGAGTGAGACTGAGACAATTAAGGAATTGTCCCAACTTCCTCTGTGGAATAATAAATAGAATGTCATTTTTCTTTGGTAAATTTTTCATTGGAACTAGAAAACATGTATTTTCTATTGTGGACACAGTACATACAAAATCAAAGTCATGGGTTGTAATTTTAGCCAATTTATATCTTTCTCCTAATTTTAGCCTCAAGAATAAGGCTCTGTTAATTTTTTTGTCCATCTTTTCTTCAAATATTCCAGAAAATTCTTTCTTTCCTTGAATGAAAGGCTGCTTAGCTTGTAACAATTCATTACAGTTCTCTCTTTATGCCCAAATGGTCTATTCACTGACAAAATTGTACTTTCGAGATCCAGATGTGGCAGCCCACACCTGTGATCCCAGCATTCGGGAAGTAGAGACAAGCAAAAATTTTTTTTTTTTTGAGACAAGCAAAATTACAAGTTCAAGGGTTGCCTAGGGTGACATGGCAAGACCCTGTTTCAAAATAAAAGCTATATTTCTAATATCATTTGGTGTTCTTTGAATCTGTCAGAAGCTAATATTATTTTTCCATTGATTTACATGTGTTTGCCAAACCAAAGGATGCTGTAGAGAACAGATAGGTCTCTAAAGAATTCAGACAGTTCAATTAATTGAATTTGAGGAACAGATCAGCTAAGCCATTCTTTACAATGGTGGGCCCCTGGGGTTTATGCAGGCCTAAGGCATGTCTTTAATAACTACTTTGTGTGAAATCATTTTCATTTCAGAAATAAGTGATTATCTGACAAGAAACATTCTACAACCTATGTCAAGTGATCTATGCCAAGATGTTAAATAATGATGTCTAGTACATCCAGACTTATGGAGCAGTCTGAATAATGACAGTGAACATTAAATCCATATACATGGAGATGAGATAGCCAAACATCTGAGAAGCTGCTATCAAAAAATGTAACATAGAAGTCAAAAGCTATGAAGATATAGAAAAGAATAAAATCAGTTTGCCCTCTCTCCTCTCCGCCTATTCCCTCCCCTCCCCCTACTTCCCCTCTTCCTCTTCCCCCATCCATTCTTCCTCCGTTTTTCTTCAGAAAAGGTCAGGCCTCTCATGGGTATCAACCAGCCATGGCATGCATATCAAGTTGCAGTAAGACTAGATACCTCCTCTCCTATTAAGGCTGGATAGGTAACTCACCAGGAGGAAAGGGTCCTAAAGTAGGTACCAGAGTCTGAGACAGCCCCTGCTCCCACTGTTAGGAGTCTCACATGAAGATCAAGTTACACAACTGTAGCATTTGTGCAGAGTGCCTAAGTCAGTCCCATGCAGGTTCCCTGATTGTAGGTTCAGTTTCTGTGAACCCCTATAAGCCCAGGTTAGTTGATTCTATAGATTTTGTTGTGATGTCCTTGACCCCTCTAGCTCTTACAATTCTTCCTCTCCCTCTTCCACAGGATTTCCCAAGTTCTGCCTAATGTTTGGCTGCAGGTCTCTGCATCTTTTGCCATGAGTTTCTGGGTGAAGCCTCTCTGGTGACGGTTATGCTAGGCTCCTGTCTGCAATCACAGCAAAATATCATTAGCAGGGTCAGGGGTGGTAGAGTTTTTGGGGTCACTTATGTATACTATCATATGATCCACAAATAGTGATACCTGATTTCTTCCTTTCCAATTTGTATTCTTTGATCTCCTTTTGTTGTCTAATTGCTCTAGCTAAAATTTCAAGTACTATATTGAATAAATAGGGAGAAAGTGGGCAGCCTTGACTTGTCCCTGATTTGGGGATTGCTTCAAGTGTCTCTCCATTTAATTTGATGTTGGCTGTTGGTTTGCTATGTATTGCTTTTATTATATTTAGATATGTACTTTGAATTTCTGATATCTCCAAGGTTTTTTACTCAAAGGGGTGTTGGATTTTATCAAAGGCTTTTTCAGCATCTAATGAGATGATCATGTTTTTTTCTTTGAGTTTGTTTATATACTGGATTGCGTTGATGGATTTCCTTATATTGAACCATCCCTGCATCCCTGGGGTAAAGCCTACTTGATCGTGGTGAATAATGGTTTTGATGTGTTCTTTGATTTGTTTTTTCGAGAATTTTATTGAGTATTTTTGCACTGATATTCATAAGGGAAATTGGTCTGAAGTTCTCTTTCTTTGTTGGGTCTTTGTGTCATTTAGGTATCAGAGTAACTGTGGCTTCATAGAATGAATTAGATAGTGTTCCTTTTGTTTCTATTTTATGGAATAGTTTGAGAATTATTGGTATTAGATCTTCTTTGAAGGTCTGATAGAATTCTGCACTAAACCATCTGGCCCTGGGCTTTTTGCTTTTTTTTTTTTTTTTTTTTGGTTGAGAGGTTTTTAATGTCTTCTTCTATTTCTTTAGGGGATATGGGCCTGTTTAGATAGTTTATCTGAAAATCCTCCATTTCATATAGATTTTCCAGTTTTGTTAAGTATAGACTTTTGTAGTAAGATCTGATGGTTTTTTTTTTTTAATTTCCTCAGTTTCTGTTATGTCTCCCTTTTCATTTCTGATTTTGTTAATTTGGATACTGTCTCTGTGACCGTTAGTTAGTTTGGCTAAAAGGTTTATGTATCTTGTTGATTTTCTCAAAGAACCAGCTCCTGGTTTTGTTGATTCTTTGTGTAGTTCTTTTTGTTTCTACTTGGTTGATTTCAGCCCTTAATTTGATTATTTCCTGCCTTCTACTCCTCTTGGGTGTGTTTGCTTCTTTTTGTTCTAGAGCTTTCAGGTATACTGTTAAGCTGCTAGTGTTTGCTTTCTCCAGTTTCTTTTTGGAGGCACTCAGAGCTATGAGTTTTCCTCTTAGCACTGCTTTCACTGTGTCCCATATGTTTGGGTATGTTGTGCCTTCGTTTTCGTTAAATTCTGAAAAGTTTTTAATTTCTTTCTTTATTTCTTCCCTAACCAAGTTATCATTGAGTAGGGCGTTGTTCAGCTTCCATGTGTATGTGGGCTTTCTGTTGTTTTTGTTGTTATCGAAGACTAGTCTTAGTCTGTGGTGATCTGATAGAATGCATGGGATTATTTCATTCTTCTTGTGTCTGTTGAGGTCTGTTTTATGTCCAATTATATGTTCGATTTTGGAGAAGGTACCATGAGATGCTGAGAAGAAGGTATATTCTTTTGTTTTGGGGTGAAGTGTTCTGTAGATGTCTGTTAAATCCATTTGGTTCATAACATCTGTTAGTTTCACTGTGTCTCTGTTTAGTTTGTGATTCCAAGATCTATCCATTGATGATAATGGGGTGTTGAAGTCTCCCACTATTAATGTGTGTTTTGAACTTTAGTAACATTTCATTTACAAATGTGGGTGCCCTTGCATTTGGGGCACAGATGTTCAGAATTGAGAGATCATCTTGGTGGATTTTTCCTTTGATGAGTATAAATTGTCCTTTCCCATCTCTTTTGATAACTTTTGATGGAAAGTTTATTTTATTCAATATTAGAATGACTGTTTCAGCTTGTTTCTTTGGGACCATTTACTTGGAAAATATTTTTCCTGCCTTTTACTCTGAGGTAGGGTCTTTGTCATGAGGTGTTTCCTGTAATCAGCAAAATACTGGGTCCTGTTTATGTATCCAGTTTGTTAGCTTATGTTTGTTTAATTAGGGAATTGAGTCTATTGATATTGAGAGATATTAAAGACCAATGATTGTTTGTTACTGTTATTTTTGTTGTTAGAGGTGGTATTATGTTTGTGTGGTTCTCTTCTTTAGGTTTGTTGTGAGATGATTAATTTCTTGTGTTTTTTTTGGATGTGGTTACCCTCCTTGTGTTGGAGTTTTCCTTCTAGTATTCTCTGTAGGGCTGGGTTAGTAGAAAGATATTGTTTAAATTTGGTTTTGTCATGGAATATATTGGTTTCTCTACCTATGGTGATTGAGAGTTTTGCTGGGCATTAGTAGCTTGTGTCATTTGTGTTCTTTTAGGGTCTACATGGCATCTGTCCAGGATCTTCTGGCTTTGTTGAGAAGCCTGGTATAATTCTGATAGGTGTGCCTTTATATGTTACTTGGCCTTTTCCCCTTACTGCTTTTAATATTCTTTGTTCTGTACATTTATTGTTTTGATTATTATGTGACGGGAGAATTTTCTTTTCTGGTCCAATCTATTTGGTCATCTGTAAGCTTCTCGTACTTTTGTGGCCATCTCTTTCTTTAGGTTAGTTTTCTTCTATGATTTTGTTGAAGATAATTTCTGGCTCTTTGAACTGGGAATCGTTGCTCTCTTCTATTCCTATTATTCTTTAGTTTGGTCTTTTCACTGTGTCCTGAATTTCCTGGATATTTTGGATTAGGAGCTTTTTACACTTTGTAATTTCTTTGACGATGTGTCAATATCTTCTATGGTATCTTCTGCACCTGAGATTCTTTCTTCTCTCTCTTGTATTCTGTTGGTGATGCTTGCATCTGTAGCTCCTGATCTCTTTCCTAGGTTTTCCATCCCCAGGGTCTCCTCCATTTGTGATTCTTTATTGTTTCTATTTCTGTTTTTAGGTCTTGGACAGTTTTGTTCAATACCTTCAACTGTTTGATTGTGTTTTCCTGTTTATCTTTAAGGGATTTATTTGTTTCCTCTTTAAGGGTTTTTACCTGTTTGCTTGTGTTTTCCTGTATTTCTTTAATAAATGAATCTTAAATAAATAAATAAAACCGTAGCACCTGGGCTTGAAGGCATATGTCCAGTCTGTCATTTGGGAGACTGAGAGAGAAGAATCATGAGTTTGAGGCTAGCTTGGGCTACATAATAAGTTCTCAGACGACTGCCCCTCCTGGGGATACATCCCATATATAACCACCAAACCTGGATGTTCTTGTGGATGCTGGGAAGTGCTTGCTGATGGAAGCATGATAAACTGTCTCCAGAGAGGCTCAGGCAGAGCCTGACAAATACAGAGACAGATGCTCACAGCCAACTGTTGGACTGAGAGTGAGGTCCCAGATGGAGGAGTTGGAGAAGGGACTGAAGGAGCTGAGAGGTTTGCAGCCCCATGGAGGGAGCAACAGTGTCACCTGGCCAGAACCCCCAGAGCTCCTGGAGACTGGACCACCAACCAAAGAATACACATGGAGGGACCCAAGGTGCTGGCCACACATGTGGCAGAGGAGGGCCTTGTTGACCATCAGTGGGAGAGGCCCTTGGGCCTGAGGGTGTTAGATGCCCCAGTGTAGGGGAATACTAGGGAGGGAAGACGGGAGTGGGAGGGTGGGTGGGGGAGCACCCTCATAGAGGCAGGGGGAGAGGGGTGGGATAGGGAGTTTCCAAAGGGAAAAACATTTGAAATGTAAATAAAGTAAATATTCAAAAAAAATTTAAAAATTAAAAGAAATAGTAAAACAACAACAACAACAACAACAAAAAAACCTTCTTAGACAAGCTGGATTGACATAAAGAGACTCTGTTTTGAACAAAATAAAACCCCCAGAATACATTTCAAGAAAGGTGCAAAGTCTTCTCATGGCATTGATGCAAAAAACAAAAAACAAAAAACAAAAAACAAAAACAACTCTACAAAGTATTAGCAAGTCAAACCAACAATCTAGAAACATAATTTTATGTTATAATCATAGAAGAAGTCATAGTAGAAGGCTTTCTAGGTATACAACACAATTTTAACAGTTGAAAATGAATTGTTAAGACAAAGCAACCTACAGAATGGGAGAAAATATTTACCAACTGTATTAGTCAAGGTTCTCTAGAGTCACAGATGTATTTATATATTAAGGGAATATATTGTAATGATTTACAGTCTGCAGTCCAACTAACCCAAAAATGGTCAGCTGTGAATGGGAAATCCAAGAATCTAGTAGTTTCTCAGTCCCACGAGGCTAATTGTTTCAGCTGGTCATCTATATAGGTAGAATCCTGAAGAAGTTGGTTCCAACAGATGTGCTGGCAAGTAAGTTCAAGCAAGCTAAGAGTGAATCTTTCTTCTTCCAATGTCCTTATGTAGGCATCCAGCAGAAGGTGTAGCCCAGATTAAAGGTGTGTACTACCATGCCTGGATCTAGAACTTTCTTTCTCTCAGGCTAACCTTGAACTCAGAGATATGGAATTAGAAACTTAAGGGTTCTTTGGAAAGTCGGTTGTGTTAAATGGTGTTTTGCTGGGGCAAACACGTGAAATGGACACAGGTGAAAGTCTAAGGCAGACTCATGAAAGAATGTTTCACTGAAGTAGACACAGGTGAAAGGATGTTCTGCTAAAGCAAGCACGTAAACAGATGAAGGATTCTTTGCTAATGACACGCATGTATTGGTCCACCTTACATTGTGTAGTTGAACTCCATTTGTCAGGACTCCATAGACAAAATTTCTGGTGGAGTGCCTCGGCTTCTTGCCACTTCCTCAGATTGGGGCTGATTGGCAGAGTAATGTTAGCTGAGACAAATACACGTGTTGAGGCATGACACATCCTGAGGCAAGACCCATGGAGGACATGTGATGTTTGGAGGGAGATAAATAGGACAGAATCAACCATGACGCAGGCTGAGCTTGGCTTGCTGGTAGAGCCAGCTGTGCAATACTTGTTGGTCTTAAACCTTCACTGATCTTTTCTTTCCTGAGAGAGGCACAGCCAAGAACTTTTCCTGGCATTCCGGTTGGCCCTGGTTCCTCCTTCTGAACTGTGCCAAGGTTGAAGCCTAGCTGTCTCTGCTAGGTAGTACCAGTGCTCCTGATTTGTGTTTGCTATTCTGACTCTTCCAAACTGGACTGTTGGTGTATCCATGAAGTCTTTGCAAGTGGATCAAGCAGCTGCTGCTGCTGACCTATGAACGGAACTGCTGATTTCCTGACAACACAGATGGGATTTGCTCCAAAGAACCATTTCTAAACAGGTTCACTTCTCCCATACCCTTTCTTTTCCACTACCTCTAGTGGATGGTGCATTAAAAGGGAGGTTAAAGTGTTTAAGAAACATCATTAAAAGTAGGTTTTGAAAAAATTAAAGTTACAGAGATCTGCTTGCCTCAGTCTCCTGGGACTAAAGGCGTGTACTACCTTGCCTGAGCACAAGATTTTCATGGCCACTATGCCTCAAGATCTCCATGTCAAGGTCCAGGTCAGAAACCTGTGTCTTCCAGCCTTAAGATTTGTATCATAGGTGTGTCCTCCATTTCCGGATCATTGTTCATTCCAGATGTAGTCAAGTTGACAACCAGGAACAGCCATCACACCAACTATACACCAGAGGTTTAAATTTATTATCTAGAACATATAAAAAAGAAATCCAGGAATTAGAACACCAAAAGCAAATCATTTAATCAATAAATATACTAATAAATTTAATAGATCTCAAGACAAGAAACATAAATGGCCAATGAATACTTGAAAAAGTGTTCAGCATCCTTAGCCATCAGGGAACTGCAAATTACAACTTCTTTGTGATTCCATATTACCCTAGTCAGAATGGCTATCATTAAGAAAATAAATGATGCTGGGTGGTGGTGGCACACACCTTTAATTCCAGCACTTGAGAAGCAAAGGCACACAGATCTCTATGAGTTTGAGGCCAGCCTTGTCTTCACAGAGAGCTTCAGGACTGGTAAGGCTACACAGAGAAACCCTATCTCAATAAAATAAACAACAACAACAAAAAGAAAATAAATGGTGGTAAAGATGTAGGGAATGAGTAAACCTTAAATACTGCTGTTGGGTATGTAAACTTGTGCAACAAATATGAAAATAAGCAGAGGTTCCTAAAACACACACACACACACACACACACACACACACACACACACACACACACACACACACGATTCAGTTAAACAAGTCCTGGACATAATATCCAAAGATATCTAAGTTTTACCACAAAAGTAGTTGTGCATCCATGTTTATCACTGCACTATTCAGAAACAGAAACAACTTAGATGTCATCAACAGTTGAATGAACAAAGAAAATGTGGTCCATATACATATTTGATTATAAAGAAAAATAAAATCAAGTATTTTTGGAAAAATGGATGTAACTCAAAATCATTATGTTTAGGGAAATAAACCAGACTAACAGAGACAAATACTGGCATAATGTGTGGTTGCACATGTCTTTAATCCCAGCACTTTGGAGGCAGAGGCAAGTAGATCTCTATGGGTTTGAGGTCAGCCTGGTCTACCCAGTGAGTTTCAGGATAGCCAGAGCTACATAGTGGAACTCTGTCTTAAAAACAAAAAGGCACAAATATATTTTGTCTCATATGTAGAACCTAAATATAAATTTGAACACACACATGTGCGCGTGCAAATGTCTGTGCATTTGTGTGTGAGTGTGTGTGTGTGTCAGAGAGAGAGAGAGAGAGAGAGAGAGAGAGAGAGAGAGAGAGAGAGAGAGAGAACGAACTAGAAAGGGGACATTGAGAGGAGAAGAAATCTTAAGTCAGGGGAGAGTAGGAATAGAACATATGTGTCCCAGTTTCATTTCTGTTGCTATAATAAAATATTTTGAGAAAAAGCAACTGAGGAGGAAAGGGTTTATTTGCTTACAATTCCAAGTTATAGTCCCTTGTAGCAGTGAGTTTTGGCTACGCCACTTTGGCTCCCAGAGCCACCAGCCCAGGAGCTATTTTTGGATCCTTGAATGAAAGGCACACACACATTAGCTTATTTTTTAGCATGCATTACTAGCTCAGTGGCTGGGCACTTCTAAGCCTCCCGTGGCTGGCATGCCTGGTACTCCTGGCTCAACACCTTCTAAATCTACTTTTAATTTTGCTGCCCTGTTACCTTCTGTGAAGACCATTGGTCTTTGCTGCCTAAGACACTTCTGGGCAGCCCTTCCGAGGGCCGCTTTCCCTTTACTCCTACATTTTAGATGATCTTCCCTCTGCAGCTCTAAATCTGTTCCATCTCTCTCTCCCAGGTCATGGCGATTCTCCTTCCTCCTCCTGGTCTTAGCCCACACAACTCTAAAGGTCCCACCCCATCTCTCTTTGCTCAGCCATTGGCTGTACAGCAATTCTTTATTGCCAATCATATCCATCTGGGGGCAGGCTTTCTTTAGCCTGCTTGCAGGACACTGCAAACCGGTTTTTTTTTTTTTTCGGTAACACAATTAGCAAGAGAACACCAGCCGCTACAGTCCATCATTACAGAGAAGTCAAGGTAGGAATATGAAACATCTACCTAGTCACATCCATAGTCAAAACCAGGGACCTGACCTCCAGGTTTCCTCAGCACCCCTCAGTCCCTACCTGGCACACCCTGCCGTCTGCTGGGTTTCTTCTCCCCAAGAGGCTCTTCCCTATATAATGCAGACATTTTGGTCTCTCTCTGTGTCTGTCGATCTCTGTCTCTGTGTGCATTTTCTCTTTCCTTGTGTATGCAGGCTTTCTCTCTTCCTCATCCCCTTTGTCTCTCTCCCTGGGTGACTTCCCTGGCCTAGTTCCTTGGGACCAGTGAAACTGCCCTAGAGGTGCTTCCCAACAAACCCACCTTTATATATTCTAATCTGGCTTGAATTGGCTCATTTCGCTGGCAGAGAATAACTTATCATTGATCTAGACAATTCTTCATTGAGATCCTCTTCCAAGGTGACATAAATTGTTTTGAGTTGACATGTAAAAGTAACTAGGGGCAGGGCTGGAGAGATGGTGAAGTGGAAACTTAAGGTTTCTTTGGAAAGTCAGTTGGATGGTGTTTTGTTGGGGCAAACGGATGAAGGAGTGTTTTTCTGAAGTGGACACAGGTGAAAGGCTAAGGCAGACTCATGAAGGAATGGTTCACTGAAGCAGACACAGGAGAGAGGATGTTCTGCTAAAGTAAGCACATGAAAGGACACATGATGAAGGATTCTTTGCTAAGGACACACATGTATTGGTCTGCCTTATATTGTATAGTTGAGCTGCATTTGTCAGAACTCCATAGAGAGAAATGCACCAAAAAATTTCTGGTGGTGTGCTGTAGTTTCTTGCTGCTTCTGCAGACTCGGGATGATTGGCAGAGTGATGTCAGCTGAGACAGTGCTGAGGCAAGACAGTGCTGAGGCAAGACCCATGGAGGACAAGTGATGTTTGGAGGGTATAAAAAGGAATCAAGAGACAGTGACTGAGGCTGAGCTTGGCAAAGCTAGCTGTGCAACGCTTGTGGGTCTCCTGTCCTCCCTGATCTTCACTTCCCTAAGAGAGGTACAGGCAAGAACTTCTCCTGGTGTTCTTCCTGGTCCCTTCTACTGACTTGAGCCAAGGCTGAGGTCTGGCTGTCTCTGCTAGGTCCTGTCACCGCTATTGTTAACCTGACTCTACCAAAATTGACTGCTAGTGTATCCATGAGGTGTTTACAAGTGGATCTAGCTGCCGCTGCCTGCTAACCTATGAACGGAACTGCTGATTTCCAGACAACACAGACAGGAGTTGCTCCAAAGGACCTTTCTAAACAGGTCCACTTCCCCTGTATCCTTTCTTTCCCACTACCTTTGGTGGATGGTGGGCTAAAGGGGAGGTTAAAGCATTTAAGAACCATTATTAAAAATAAGCTTTGAAAAAATTAAAGTTACAAGATGGCTCAGTGGTTAAATGTATTTGTTGTTCTTCCAGAGAACCTGGGTTCAATCCTCACCACCCACGGGACAGCTCATAATTATAACTCCCAATTCCAGAAAATCTGATGCCCTCTTCTGGCATCTGTGGGCACCAGGCATGCACTTCATGCATATACATACATGAAGGCAAAACACTCATACTCATAAAATATATAAATCTAAAAATCAAAACTAAACTAAAAATCTATTGCTGCTTTGCTGGGTACCCAGCTTTAGTTCCCAGTACCCAAGTTGAGCAGCTTGTGACTGCTGTAACTCCAGCTCCAAGTGATCAGATACTTTCTCTTTTGGACCCAATGGGCATCTGCACTAATATTCACAAACCCCTTACACACATGTGCCCATAATTAAAAATAGTGAAAATTAAAATTTAAAAATCTAACCAGCATAACATGTGATATGACAATATAAAGAAGGGAGCATTAAGGGTAGAAGGGACCAGTAAGAGGGAGAAAGTGGGCAGGGGAGAGCAGTAAGGGAAGAGGATAAATAAGAACAAACTATGTATGAAAATGTCACAATAACTGGACATAAGGGTGTAGGTCTGCCATCTCCAAACATGGACATAAGGGCAAAAGGGTCAGGAGTTCAAGGTCATCATCATCTACATAGCAAATTTGAGACAGATCTATGACACAAAATGAAGCCAGGTATGTTAGCATACAACTATAATCCCAGTGGGAAGATCAAGAGTTCAAGGCCAGCCTAGGATACACTGAATTTTCTTTCTTCTCTTTCTCTTTTTTAAAGAGAATGGAGCTGTACTCTGAAGGTAAAGGTGCTTGTCTTGCAAACTTGATGGTCTGAATTCAATCCTTAGAATCTACAGAATGGAACAAGAGAAACAATTCCCACAAGTTTGTCCTCTAACAACCTTTCCTCTCTCTCTCTCTCTCTCTCTCTCTCTCTCTCTCTCTCTCTCTCATACACACACACACACACACACACACACACACACACACACACACAGGCAATATATAAAAAATACATATTTGTCTTAGTTAGGGTTACTATTGCTGTGGCGAAACACCATGACCAAAAGCAAACCGGAGATAAAGAGTTCATTCTACTCACAGTTTCATATAACAGATCATCATCAAAAGCAGTGAGGGCAGGCTTACTCCCCATGGTTTGCTCAGCCTGATTTCTTTTCTTTTCATTTAAAAAATATTTACTTATTCACTTTACAACACAATATCAGCAACTTCCTCTCCTCCCAGTACCTCTTCACATAAGTCCTCCCCTCATTCCCCCTTCTCCTTCCCTTTTGAGTACCAATTCCCCATCCCTGCCTGGATGCTGCCATGCTTCCTGATATGATGATAACAGACTGAACCTCTGAACCTTTAAGCCAGCCCTGATTAAATGTTGTCCTTTATAAAAGTTGTCTTGGTCATGATGTCTCTTCACAGCGATGGAAACACTAACACAGAAGTTGGTGCCAGAAGTGGGGTATTGCTGTGATAGGCCTGACCATGCTTTTGTTTGGAAGAATGTGGATTTTGGGACTTTGGACTTTGAAAGCCATGGAATGCTTTAAATAGGGCTTAATGGGCCATCCTAGTAGGAATATGGAAGACATTGGTGCTGAGGTTGATTTGAATTCTGGAGATAATTCTTATGATGTTTTGCTGGAGAATGTTGCTAGGGTTTGCCCTTATCCAAAGAGTCTGCCTGAGGCTAAGGTGAAGAGAGTCAAATTAATTGCACTGGCAAAGGAGGTCTCAAAACAATCCAGTTTAAAATCTGTGCTATGCTTTAGACTTATGAAGATCGTTTTGATGAAACACAGCAAACTTAATAAGAAAAAAATACAAAATGTGTGTTCCAGTAATAAAAGAGCACCAGGAAGTGCAATAGAGCTAAATTCTGTGTTTGAGGAGGTAAGCAAATTAAGTGGGTGACTTTGGGGCAAGATCTCACCCAGCTAAGCTTACTGTTTATACATTTGCCATTGAACAAGAAATAGTTATACCTAGGCATTATTATTATCTGGATATTGCTTTCATTTGGACTTTTAATCTGGAATGAACTACAATCCAGAAACTCAGAGCACAACTGTGATCCAGATCTTGGAGGAATAGTGGCCATGAGAAGCTTAACTCTAGGCATGGTGGTACATGCCTTTAACCCCAGCATAACAGAAGACAGAACCATGCAGATGTCTGAATTCAAGGTCAATCTACAGAGCAAGTCCTACGATAGCCAAGCTCAGGCAGTGAAGGAGTTGGAAAACAGAAAGCTGGTGAGAATGTAATAGAACAAGGGGGCCATGTTCCAGCTCCTGCAAGCAGCAGAATTCAGCAGCTTCAGCCTTGTGGCTCTGGCTTTAGAATCAAGAGTAGGAGACTACTGGGACGATTGATGCTGGTTAGGTGGAGCTAAGAAATTAGTGATGATTAAGAAGAGACCAGCATCACTGAGGTGAAATCTTCTGGGAAGTGTTTTCTGAGAGCACAAGAAGCTGTGTTCCAGAGATAGCCAAGGTTGTACCTCCTGCTACAGCTGTACTTGATAATGTGTAAGAGTCACCCAGGTGGTACTGGTTTTGAAGACATGAAGAGGTCATAAAGAGCAGCTAAGGCTTGGCACTGTGAGAGGCCATGGGAGGCCTTTGGTAGAGTGAAGCCTCAGTTGTAGTTGATGGCCCAGGACTGAAGGGGTCATGCAAAGGATTTGAGGCTTGGCACCACGAAGAGAGCCTATGAGAGGCTATTGGTGAAGCCTAGTTGCATTGAGAAACCCCAGCATGTTAGAGATGCCAGTACTATGGGATAACCACCAAGAACAGCAGCAGCATAGTGGAGTCAACCAGACCCTGGAGTGCTACAGAGGGCAGAGCTGGAGACATGGCTCAGACTCTTTGGAGGAGCGCAGAAGATCATGAGTGGAACCTAGACATTGGACAAGAAGGTGTAAAGTTGAAGTTTCGTAGAGTCCCCAAAATGATAGAGATGCCAGAGCCATGGGATACCTGTTGAGGAATGCTTCTAACAGGGAGTAGAACAAGTACAAAAGAAAGAAATGTGTTGCAGTCATCAAAGCAGAAGGAGTTAGAGATCTGATGAGTGCTTTGACATCAGACGTGGAGATGCAGAATTTGGAGTTTTTGCAGCTGGTTTTTGGTTTTGCTTTTGTCCAGGATTTCCTCAAAATCTCGTTTTGGAATGGTAGTGATGTTGGAGGTATGTGATCTGCTTTTTTATTTTGATTTTTTTAGAGGATTACATGTCAGTGATCGAATGAATCTCAGAAAAGACTTTGAATTTTGGACTCTTTTAGACTATGGAACTTTTGAAGTTGGACAAAATGTACTTTTCATTATGCTTTGACTAGATTATGGGCTCCATAGACTCATGTTTCAACAAGCCTATGTGGGCCAGGAAGTGGAATGTGGTGGTTTGAATATGCTTGCCCCAGGGAGTGACACTTTATGGAGGTTTGGCCATTTTGGAGTAGGTGTGGCATTGTTGGAGGAAGTGAGGGGTAGACTTTGAGACCCTCCTCCAGGCTGCCTGGAAGTCAGTCTTCTGTTTGCCTTTGGAACAAGATGTATAGCTCACAGCTCCTCCTACACCATGCCTGCCTGGATGCTACCATGCTTCCTGTCATGATGATAATGGACTGAACTTCTGAACCTGTAAGCCAGCCTCAATTAAATATTTGCCTTTGTGGTGGTTTAAAATGCTTGCCCCAGGGAGTGGCACTATTAGGAGGTATGGCCTTGTTGGAGTAGGTGTGGCCTTGTTGGAGGAAGTGTGTCACTGTGAGGATGGACTTTGAGACCCTCCTCTTAGCTGCCTGGAAGACAATACTCTTCTCCTATTTGCCTTCAGAACAAGATGTAGAAGTCTCAGCTCCTCCAGTGCTATGCTTGTCTAGATATTGCCATGCTTCCTGTCATGATGATAATGGACTAAACCTCTGAACCTATAAGCCAGCCCCAATTAATTGTTGTCCTTTATAGAGTTGCCTTGGTCTTGGTGTTTGTTCACAGCAGTAAAACCCTAAGATAGCCTTTATAAGAGTTGCCTTGGTCATGATGTCTGTTATCAGGAATGGAAACCCTAACTAAGACAGTTATCCTATACTTTATGGCTAATATACACTTATAAGTGAGTACATACCATGCCTGTCCTTTTGGGTCTGGGTTACCTCACTCAGGATGGTATTTGAAGTTTGCCTGCAAAATTCATGATGACCTTGTTTTTAATGGCTGAGTAGTATTCCATTGTGTAAATGCACCACATTTTCTATATTCAGTCTTCAGTTGAGAGACATCTAGGTTGTTTCCAGTTTCTGGCTATTATAAATAAAGATGCTATGAACATAGTCCTTGTGGCATGGAGGAGTATGGAAGTAGAGCTATTCCCAATATTCTGAGAAACTGTCAAATTGATCTCCAGAGTAGTTGTACAAGGTTGCATTCCCACTAGCAGTGGAGAAGGATTCCCCTTGGTCCAAAACCATGCCAGGTGTCAAAGTTAAAACAGGATCAAATAAACCATCTAAACAGTCACATAACTCCTAAAGAAATAGAAGCAGTCATTAAAAGTCTCCCAACCAAAAACAGCCCAGGACCAGATGGGTTTAGTGGAGAATTCTATCAGAACTTCAAAGAAGACCTATTACCAATACTCTTCAAACTATTCCACAAAATAGAAACAGAAGGAACACTGCCCAATTCGTTCTATGAAACCACAATTACACTTATATCTAAACCACACAAAGACCAAACAAAGAAAGAGCACTTCAGAGTAATTTCCCTTATGAACATTGATGCAAAAATACTCAATAAATTCTTGCCAACTGAATCCAAGAACACATCAAAATGATCATTCACCATGATCAAGTAGGCTTTATCCCAGGGATGCAGGGATGGTTCAATATATGGAAATCCATCAATGTAATCCACTACATAAACAAACTCCAAGAAAAAAAACCACATGGTCATTTCTTTAGATGCTGAAAAAGCATTTGACAAAATTCAACATCCTTTCATGTTAAAAGTCTTGGAAAGATCAGGAATTCAAAGTCCATATCCAAACATAGTAAAAGCAATATACAGCAAACCAGTAGCCAACATCAAACTAAATGGAGAGAAACTCGAATCAATCCCACTAAAATCAGGGACTAGACAAGGCTGCCTTCTCTCTCCCTATCTATTCAATATAATACTTGAAGTTCTAGCTAGAGCAATTAGACAACAAAAAGAGGTCAAAGGGATACAAATTGGAAAGGAAGAAGTCAAAATATCACTGTTTGCAGATGATATCATATATTTAAGTGACCCCAAAAATTCCACCAAAGAACTCCTAATGCTGATAAACAACTTCAGCAAAGTGGCCGGATATAAAATTAACTCAAACAAATCAGTAGCCTTCCTCTACCCAAAGGATAAGCAGGCTAAAAAAGAAATTAGGGAAACGACACCCTTCACAATAGTCACACATAATATTACATACCTTGGTGTAACTCTAACCAAGCAAGTGAAAGATCTGTATTACAAGAACTTCAAGTCCCTGAAAGGAAGAAATTGAAGAAGACCTCAGAAGATTCAAAGATCTCCCATGCTCATGGATTGGCAGGATTAATATAGTAAAAATGGCCATCTTGCTGAAAGCAATCTACAAATTCAATGCAATCTCCATCAAAATTCCAACTCAATTCTTCATAGAGTTAGAAAGAGCAACTTTCAAATTCATTTGGAATAACAAAAACAAAACAAAAAAAACAAAAACAAAAACAAAAAACAAAACAAAACAGGATAGCAAAAACTATTCTCAACAACAAAATAACTTCTGGGGGAATCACCATCCCTGACATCAAGCTGTATTACAGAGCAGTAGTAATAAAAACTGTATGGTATTGGTACAGTGACAGGCAGGTAGATCAATGGAATAGAATTGAAGACCCAGAAATGAACCCACACACCTATGATCACTTGATCTTTGACAAAGGAGCTAAAACTATCCAGTTGGGGGAAAAGAGAGCATTTTCAACAAATGGTGCTGGTTCAACTGGTGGTCAACATGTAGAAAGATGCAAATCGACCCATTCTTATCTCCTTGTACAAAGCTCAAGTCCAAGTGAATCAAAGACCTCCATATAAAACCAGATACACTGAAACTTACAGAGGAGAAAGTGGGGAAGAGCCCCAAACACATGGGCACAGGGAAAATTTTCCTGAACAGAACACCAATGGCTTATGCTCTAAGATCAAGAATCAACAAATGGGACCTCATAAAATTGCAAAGCTTCTGTAAGGCAAAGGACACTGTCAATAGGACAAAATGGCAACCAACAGACTGGGAAAAGATCTTTACCAATCCTACATCCAATAAAGGGCTAATATCCAATATATACAAAGAACTCAAGAAGTTAGACTCCAGAGAACCAAATAACCCTATTAAAAAAAAAATGGGATACAGAGCTAAACAAAGAATTTTCAACTGAGGAATATTGAATGGCCGAAAAGCACCTAAAGAAATTTTCAACATCCTTAGTCATCAGGGAAATGCAAATCAAAATAACCCTGAGATTCCACCTCACACAAGTCAGAATGACTAAGATCAAAAACTCAGGTGACAGCAGATGCTGGTGAGGATGTGGAGAAAGAGGAACACTCCTCCATTGCTGGTGGGATTGCAAACTGGTACAACCACTCTGGAAATCAGTCTGGTGGTTTCTCAAAAGATTGGACATAGTATTACCTGAGGACCCAGGTACACCACTCCTGGGTATATACCCAGAAGATTCCCCAACATATAACAAGAACACTTGCTCCACTATGTTCATAGCAGTCATATTTATAATAGCCAGAAGTTGGAAAGAACCCAGATGTCCTTCAACAGAGTAATGGATACAGAAAATGTGGTACATTTACACAATGGAGTACTACTCAGCTATTAAGAACAATGACTTCATGAAATTCTTAGCCAAATGGATGGAACTAGAAAATATCATCCTGAGTGAGGTAACCTAATCAGAAAAGAACACACATGGTATGCACTCACTGATAAGTGGATATTAGCCCAAAAGCTCTGAATACCCAAGATACAATTCACAGACCACATGAAGCTCAAGAAAAAGGAAGACCAAAGAGTGGGTGCTTCGGTCCTTCTTAGAAAAGGGAAGAAAAAGCCGGGCAGTGGTGGCGCATGCCTTTAATCCCAGCACTTGGGAGGCAGAGGCAGGTGGATTTCTGAGTTCGAGGCCAGCCTGGTCTACAGAGTGAGTTCCAGGTCAGCCAGGGCTACAC
>CM052722.1:112794038-112945658 GCA_028551405.1 Uromys caudimaculatus | reverse complement strand
TCCGAAGGAGCGGAGGGAATTGGTAGCCCCATGGAGGGAGCAAGAGCGTCAATGGGCCTGACCCTCCCTCTGGTCGTCCTGGAGTTTGGACCACCAACCAAAGAATACACATCTATTGACCCATGGTTTGGACTACATATGTGGCAGAGGAATCACCTCGATGGCCATCAGGGAGAAAGGAGAGGACTTTGGGCCTGAGGGTGCTAGAGGCCCCAGTAAAGGGGAATGTCAAGGTGGGAATATGGGAATGGGTGGGCGGGTAGGTGGGAGGAGAAATTCCCTCACAGAGGCGGGGAGAGGGAGGGGATAGGGGGTTTCCAAAGAGGAGACCCAGAAAAGGGGAAACATTGGAAATGTAAATAAAGTATCAAAAATAAATAAATAAATAACCAAAATAAAGTTTAACTTATTAACTTTTCTTTTTTTTTAAAGATTTATTTATTTTATATATGTCAGTGCACTGTTGCTGTCTTCAGACACACCAGAAGAGGGCATCAGATCCCATTACAGATGGTTGTGAGCCACCATGTGGTTGCTGGGATTTGAACTCAGGACCTCTGGAAGAGCAGCCAGTGCTCTTAACCACTGAGCCATCTCTCCAGCCCTAACTTTTCATTTTTATGAATCAAGATTTTGGTGTCATGTCTAAAAAGTCTTCACTAAGCATGGCTTAGAAGATTGCATTTCTTGTTTTCTTGTAAACATTTTCACAGTTCAGTGTCTTCTATTTGAGTTGATCTATTAAGTGGACTTTTATAGGAGGCATGTGGATAATAGCTGCTTCAACACCAACTGTTAAAAAGGTTCCTTTCTCTCTGGAACCCAGTCAAGCTGCCACGTGTAAAGGAAAACACCACACAAACTTAGTTCAGAAACAATGGTAACTCAATCACTGGGCGCAACGACTAGAATCCTAGTCTTGTAAGCCATATTAAATCTAAATCCTTTGGTGGTGAATCCTGGCGGATCTGCCATTGAAATCGGGAGACACTAGTAACTACATCTTGTCCTTTCACTATCCCTGTCCAAAAAGCCCCTGACTGTCTCCTGCTTCCTATTTATTTTATTTATATGAGTACACTGTCACTGTCTTCAGACACACCAGAAGAGGGCACCAGATCCCATTACAGATGGTTGTGAGCCACCATGTGGTTGCGGGGAATTGGACTCAGGACCTCTGGAAGAGCAGTCAGTGCTCTTAACTGCTAAGCCATCTCTCCAGGTCCTAGCTTCGTCTTTTAATGCCTCTATCTGTTCGAATATATTCTCCTGTGTTTCCTTAAGGGATTTATTTATGTCCTCTTTAAAGGCCTGTATCATCTTTATAAAATTGGATTTGAGAGCCTCTTCTTGTTCTCCAGTTTCATTAGGATATTCAGGGTTTGTTGGAGAGGATAGCTGGGCTCTGGTGGTGCCATATTTTCCTGGCTCTTGTTGACTGTGTTCTTTAGGCATCTGGTTTTCCCTGGTGTTGGCAGGATGATCCTGATGGCAGTAGGACTTCCTGGGAAGGTGTGAGGAGCCATGGGTTAGAAAATAGAGGTCAGGGTACCCTACTCTGTTGGCTATGTCTCAGGCATACCCCACTCTGCAGGCTTTGTCTTGGGTGAACACTACTCTACAGGGTGTGTCCCAGTCAGACCCAGCTGGGGTGTCAGGCAAATCCAACTAGGATGGGTGGTCAGGCAGGGTTCCAAGCTGGTTAGTTTTGGGGCCCCCAAATGTTTCTACAGTGCTCTTGGGGTCCTGCAAGACTTCTCCAGACCAAGGAGCAAGGCCAGGTCTAGACCATGGTGCTCAGGGTACAGTTCTTGGGCCAAGTTCCACTATGCAGATGCTTGTTTATTGGCTTCTTTTCTACAGAGAGAGGTGTATGAAGACAAATGGTGTCTGGTCTAGTCTGAAAGCATGGACTCAACCTGCTTTCTTATAGAACCCAGGATCACTAGTGTAGGGATGGTACCACCCACAATGGGCTGGGCCCTCCCACATCACTCACTAAGAGAATACTCTACACGGTTGCCCACAGCCGATCTTATGAAAGTATTTTCTCAATTGAAGCTCCTTTCTCTTTGATGATTCTAGCTTGTGTCATGTTGACATAAAACTAACCAAAACACACACACACACACAATTTTTACAGTGCTCTGCAACAGATTCTAGATGATAATGGTGTGTCAGTGTCGAGTCATTGAATATATGGAAGTCTCACTCTAGTGGGTGTTGATAATGAGGGAACTGTGCATGTTGTTGGGGCAGAAGGTACATGGGAATTTTTTGTAACCTCTTCTCAATTTTGGTATCAACATTCTGCTACTCTAAAAATAAATCTAAGGACAAAATAAAAATAAAGCTAAGGACGACCTTGAGTTTCTAATCTTCATGCTTCCACCACTGGAGAGCTGGAACCACAACTCCCTGTTTGTGTGGTGCTAGGGACCAAACCCAGGGCTTTTGTGCATGGTAGGCAAATAAAGACTCTAAAACTCATCCTTCACCTCTCTCATATCCTGCAGGGTGGCCCACACTAGATAGTAGATCTTGCTTGCATAGTGGCAAGGAGGCTCATGGAAGAGCCAGAGACTAATATTAAGCCCCAAAAATAACCCTCAAGAAGTTTCAAAATTAGAAAAGAAACAATGAACAAAAAGGGGATCTTAACTAGAATCAGATTTAAATTTCAGTTGAAAACAATCAAAGTTTGAAAATATGTAGAACACTGGAACTGTGAGAGCAGAGGAAGTACCAAGTCAGAACACACACACACACACACACACACACACACACACACACACACACACACACACACAGAGAGAGAGAGAGAGAGAGAGAGAGAGAGAGAGAGAGAGAGAGAGAAGAAAATTAATATCAAACTTGGTTCGAGTACATAGAACAAATACATAAAGAAAAAATAGCAGTGAACCTAAGCAAGCAAGAAAACAAACAATAACCAGAGAAAGAAATATTTAAACCAAAGCTGGAAAATAACAGATATTTATGAAATATCTAATCTCACAAGACCTCAAAAACGTGCTTGGTGGCTGACTTACTTATGGACAGACATCCTCTGCCTTCTCCAGGCTCACCCTGACCAGGAGGAGCAAAACAGCTGCAGCTTCCCAGAATCCCCCAGTCTACTCATTCTCATATTTCATTGGCTAGAACTAGGTCCTGGGCCACATTTCTGTGAATTAAGAAAATGAGTGGGTGAGGGAATAGAAGCAGAGCTGGCCAACAAGCTGCTGGAGCTGCTCACACTGTACTTGGCTCCCTTTAAGAATCCATGTGTTTCTGTTGGCTGTCTGTTTTGACAGCAAACCTGGATTTGTTTCATCTCTGTATTTCCATAGCATTTTAAATTATCCAGCGAAAAGAAGGTTTCACTTCTTGACTGAACTTGTATGTGTTTAATGAAGAACCTTTAAATAAGGGATTCTTAGCTGAACTTTGTATGTGTTTGCTTAAGTTCCATCACAACTCAGTGGGGAAAGTGGATATCATTTATCAAGGTCTCTCAAACTCTAATATCCTTTTGTTCTACTTTTTCTGTTCTTTTATTGGTGATTATCTTTTCATATTTCTTACATATTAACCCCAACAATGTAAAATTAAAGTATAGCTGGTACAAAACTGTCAAAAGTAATATTGCTATTGAAAGTTAGTAGCATAAGAAATTAAAGCGTGTTGTTTAAATTTACCAACAGCTAAAGATAACCACATAAGGCTGGGCATGGTGGCTGACACCTGTAATCTCAACACTTGGAAGGCTGAGGATAAAATCATTGCTGTCAGTTTGAGACCACTCTGGGCTACAGACTGAGAGACCTCATCTCAGAGAACCAAAAGAAGGAGGAGGAGAGAGAGGAGAAGGAGGAGACATGTTAGAGTTGTATTACATTTTCATGTGCCTAACTTGATGACCCCTGGACCACTTAAAAAGATAGCTCTGCCCCATTGTGGTATCTTTTCTTATGTGCCATCAATTAGAAAATTATGATAAATTTTACTTTGCTTCTGATACTGTTCTTGGTATGTTCTAAGACTGAGAATGACCTTCAACTTCTGATCCTCCTAACTCCACGCCCTTAATGCTGTACTGTATTGTACTGGCTGGTTTTGTGTGTCAACTTGACACAAGCTGGAGTTATCACAGAGAAAGAAGTTTCAGGTGAGAAAATGCCTCCATGAGATCCCAGCGGTAAGGCGTTTTCTCAATTAGTGATCAAGGGAGGAGGGCCCTTTGTGAGTGGTGCCGTCCCTGGGCTGGTATTCTTGGGGTCTATAAGAAAGCCAGCTGAGCAAGCCAGGAGAAGCAAGCAAGCCAGTAAGTTACATCCCTCCATGGCCTCTGCATCAGCTCCTGCTTCCTGACCTGCTTGAGTTCCAGTCCTGACTTCCTCTGGTGATGAACAGCAGTGTGGAAGTGTAAGCTCAATAAACTCTTTCCTCCCCAACTTGCATCTTGGTCATGATGTTTGTGCAGGAATAGAAACCCTGACTAAGACAGGCATGTACTATTACCCCCAGTTTATGTGGACTGGGGGTCAGTCCCAAGGTTTCTTGTATGTTAGGCAAGCAGTCTCTCAAGCAAACCACATCCTAAACCCATATCCAGCTTCTTCAAACTCTTAATCACACCTTCTAATACATTGAATTCACAAACATATAGCTAATTTATTTTTAATTCATTCTCTCTCTCTCTCTCTCTCTCTCTCTCTCTCTCTCTCTCTCTCTCTCTCTCTCTCTCTGTTTCTCTGTCATTCTCCACTTCCAATGGGGGATGATTAGCAGCCAGAACTACTACCCATTTGGCATCCCTGTGAACCCCATCTTGTGGATCCCATCACTTCCTTCTTGGCTTATATCTTTGTTTTGCTTCAGAACATCCTCAAGTAACTTCTTAAGAAAATGTACTTGAGAGAAATTTTATTAGCTCATATATCTCTATAACTCCTTATTTCATTGTCTTTTGTCTGGTACTAGTCTCATGACTGTTGCTTTTCCTGTTTTTGTTTCACTTGTTTATATTAATCATTTTATTTATTTACATTTCAAATGATATCCCCCTTCCTGGTTACCCCTCCACAACCCCCAGCCTATCCCCCTCTCTCCCCTCCACTTTGCCTCTATGAGGGTGCTCCTCCACCCACTTACCCACTCACCCACTCCCTCCTTACCCCTCTAGCATCCCCCTACCCTGGGGCATCAAACCTCCCTCCCCTCCCATTGATAGCCTCTGCTACTTATGTATCTGGAGTCCTGGCTTACTCCATGTATATACTCTGGTTGGTGGTTTATTCCCTGGGAGCTCTGGGTGGTCCAGTTAGTTGATATTGTTTCTCATATGGGGTTGCAATCCTCTTCAGCTCCTTCAGTCCTTCCTCTAGCTCTTCCATTGGGGTCCCTGGGCTCAGTCCAGTGGTTGGCTGTATCTGCATCTGTATTGGTCAGGTTCTGGTAGAGCCTCTCAGAGGACAGCCATGCTAAGCTCCTGTCAACAAGCATTTCTTGGCATCAGCAGAGTAGTGTGGGGTTTGATGTCTGCAGATACGATGGATCCCTAGGTGGGGTGGTCTCTGGATGGCCTTTCCTTCAGTCTCTGTTCCATTTTTTTTAACCCTGTCTTTCCTTTGGACAGGAATATTTCTGAGTTAAAAGTTTTGAGATGCATGGGTGGCTCCAACTCTCAACTGGAGGCCATGCCTATCTACTGGAGGTGGTCTCTACAGGTTATATCTCCCCTTTGTTGGGCATTTTGGCTAAAGTCATCGCCATTGGGTCCTGGGAGCCTCTCACTTCCCTGGAGTCTGAGACTTTCCAGTTTTTCCTCAGTTTTTAATTTTCAAACTCTTGTTAGGCACTGGACTTCCATAACACTCCTCAAAGTTCTCATTTTTCTCCCTCTTTTTAAAAAGTTTATTTCTCTCATAGTTTTTGTTTCAAATTTCACTGTTTTCTGAGAAACTTCTCAAATCTTCCTCCTTAAAATCCATATGGGAATTTGAACTTAAATAATCTTAACTTTTGTTGTGCTAGATAGTGAACTGGATACTTGTACAAGTAAATAAGCCCTCTACCACTAAGCTACGTCTCCAGCCTAATAATCAAATTTTAATTTCTAGGAATTCCTTTTTGTCTCTGATTGCTCTTTCATATAATGTTCTGTTCTTATTTATGAATACAATATTTTCTCTTAGTTCTCTTAATTTTATTTCTAAAAATTCAAGGTCTTGTCTAAAATGTACAAAACACTGGCTTTAATGCCCAATACTGAAAAAAAAATGCATTTGGAATCTCATGAACCATAAGGTATATATAAAAAGGATTAAATTTAATTAGTATATTCAGAGAACTAAGAGAAAATTCATGTTTAAGAAGACAGATTCTAACAATATACCTCTGGCTGACCTGAAACTTGTGATGATTCTCCTGCCTCGTGACCTCTTCAGTGCTAGGATTACAGGTATAAAACACCACACCGAGCTCTTTCTCTCAATTTTTTATGATACTTAGTAATTATTTATAATTAATAAAGAAGAGTTCAATAACTATTGTGGATTTAATGTTCTGTTGGAGATCTGTTTTCCTGATCCAAACGACCTCTGAGGGCAGGGGCTGGAGGAGTGGAGATCATAGACTCTACTGGCTAAAATGAGGAAGAAATTACTCAGGAGTTGCCAGCATCCATGCTGGAAGCCTTGGATGTCTGCAGATGTCATTCAGTTTCTTCATAGAACAGTCAGATGTTTTCTTGGTAGGCTTGTGCCAGCTCCAGCTCAGCTGTCTGCTTGGGAAGAGGGGTGTTCCAACTGAAACCATCATCCTGCACTGGAGCCTTTACTGAATCCCTGTGTGTCTACTATTGTTTTATTTCATTTTTTTTCTATAACATGCCTCCAGACTCAGACTCTTTGTTGTTAAACCTGCAAATTGTCCCCTATATCTCTTCTGCAGCTGCCTGGTCAAATATTTTCAGCTATATTTTCCCAGCTACCTTATTTTTCAAGTAATTCTTCTCTGCATATTCTCTCTCTCTCTCTCTCTCTCTCTCTCTCTCTCTCTCTCTCTCTCTCTCTCTGTGTGTGTGTGTGTGTGTGTGTGTGTGTGTGTGTGTATTGCAGGTATACACGTGGATATGGGTGCATGTCTACATGTACATGTGGAGACAGGAGACAACCTCTAGTGTTGGACCTCAGGAACCATCATGGGGGTCCCTGAAAGCTCTACTGTAGGCAGGGAAATGAACTGCAAGGAGCAAGAAGGAAATCCATTCCAATATGCCTTAGTTAGTCAGTGTTGGTTCCAACTTCTAGAGTCTGACCCTGGGCAGTTTATTTTAGACATATTTAAGTGCAGTGCACAGAGACTTCATACCTTCTACATCCATCATATTTAAAGAGATTGGGCCTATCACTTGCATGAAATTCACCAAATAGGCTAGGCTAGGCTAGGCAGCTAGCCTCAGGATTCTGCTTGTTTCTGTCTCCCCAGTACTGAAATTACAAAATTACAAACACATGGCTCCATGCTTAGATTTAAAAAAAAAAAAAAAAAAAATGTTCTGAAGATTGAAATCAGGTTCTCGTGCTTGCATCATCAAGCACTTTGTCAACAGAACTTTCACCAAAGTTTCTTTCTTTCCTTTTAATCTTTGGCACTTTTCTTTCATTGCTAAATTTTATCTATCTATCTATCTGTCTGTTTGTCTGTCTGTCTGTCTATCTATCTATTTGGATCAGGGAGAAGGAGAAAATGAGCCATAGCATGTCACAGGACAATTGATGGGAGTCAGTTTTAGGTACTGGGACTTGGACTCAGGTCAAGTGATCCAATGGTGGTGTCTAGTCACAAACACCATTCCACCAACGGTCACTGAGGTCACTGGAGCCGTGCCCCGGCAAGCAATGGTTGAGTCCTGCTGTGCCGTCAGGTGAAATTCCTAACCACTCTCAGTCTAGATGCTTCCGAAGACACTCAGGGACCCAAGCCTCCAGGAGAGACCCAAATACTACACCAGAGGCAAATGCAGAGATTCCCCAATACACTCACCCAAGATGATATGCAGCCTGTGGAGGGCATGAAGTCTCTGTGCTCACAGACAAGAACTATAGAAACCAGGAATGTGAAGCATGCAGGCAGGCTTGTCTCTTCAACAGAAGGGATGTATAAGCCTCTTTTCCACCCAGAAGGCTGGGAGTGGAAGTTAATAGCCTGGTGGTCTGTGCCACGAGTGGGGTCAGGCCACACCTGAACACCCCCATTTATCTCAGACTTTATGTTGGGGATTGAATCCAGGGCTTTATAAGTGGTAGGTAAGTGCTTTACCATTATGTTTTATCCTCAGACTCTGTCTCCCTATTTTAAATGGATATTATTTTTAAATGCTACAGTCTCATTTTTAAAATGGCTCCTTTTAATTCTACTACTAAAATACTTTTGGTACAGTATGGGTTTTTTTTTCTTTTTTTTTCTTTTTTTTTAGTGCAAATATAAAATATGTCATTTAAATCTCTTTTATCTGATTTAGGAACTTAAGATTCTCTTCGTAACATTTCAAAAATGTCTTGGCTTCTTGTTTCAAACATTACTCTTCTCAATGCAGGATTACCTTGTTACAGCCCATAAAATGATGGGACTTATTTAATTTTAGTTTTTCAAGACAGGATTTCTCTGTGTAGCCCTGGCTATCCTAAAATTCAGAGATCTGCTTGCCTCTGTCTCCCTAATGCTGAGATTAAAGGTATGAGCCACCATGCTAGGCTCAAAATTCTTAGATTTTGATCAGGGCAATTTCCAGATTTGTTAATGAAGTATTGACATTTTTTTTGTTGACTCCTCTATTCCAGGAATATGGTAGTTGACTTTTTTTCACATCTTTTAACTATTTCAATAAAATTGTATCTGTTTTTACATTTATTTAAACATTTTTATTACATGTGCTTATTATTGTGTATATTTGTACACAAGCATTCAGATGCCACAGTGAGTATGGAGATCAGAGTACAACTTTCTTGAGAGTCAGTTCTCTTCCTCTATAATGTGTGTTCTAGGTGTCACTCAGGTCATTAGGCTTGGCAGCAAGTGCTTTTATCTGCTGAGCTGTCTCAGAAACCCAGTTTTTTTTGTTTTGTTTTGTTTTTTGTGGGTTTTTTTTTTTTTTTGGTTTTTTTTTTTTTTTTTTTTTTTTTTTGTTTTTCGAGACAGGGTTTCTCTGTATAGCCCTGGCTGTCCTGGAACTCACTCTGTAGACCAGGCTGGCCTCGAACTCAGAAATCCACCTGCCTCTGCCTCCCAAGTGCTGGGATTAAAGGCGTGCGCCACCACTGCCCGGCAGAAACCCAATTTTTTATATTTCTTAGTAAGTTTACCTCTAGACTTTAACCCTCCCATTATATTTAGCAACATTTTATTACTGGCTAAGTTTACATGCCTGCACCCTAATACTAAACTTAGACTAATGACCATTTCTTCTTATAGTGAAAGACCAATTATGAGATTATAGTAGGAAAATGATGTACTTTAATTTTTGTGAATGATATTGCACTGTAGATCTTGCTCTGTTTCTCGCTTTGTACTCAATTAAATATCATGTTTCCTCTACAATTTTATAGACATCTTTGATCAAATTAAGGACATCTAGTTAGAGTTCTTTAAGGTGTTTTTAAAATTACAAGTAGGTATTGAATTTTATCAAATGCTTTTCCTGTGTGTATTGGGATACTCACATGATCTGTTCTTAAAATGTAATTGATTTCTAATTTTAAACCATCCTTGTATTCGTGGAATAAAACTCAACCTGGAGGTGGGGTTGAAGAGATGGCTTGTTGCTCTTGCAGAGGACCCAAGTTCAGATCCTATCCTCTGCATATGCAAATACCTGCATGCTCACACCCCAAAACACACACACACACACACACACACACACACTCACACACTACCACTCTGAGATTATACCCACTTGTTTACATTTATCTATCTTAGTATTGTATGTGTGTGAGTGTTTTGCCTGTGTGTGCACCACATGTGTGCCTGGTGCTCACTGTGGTCAGAAGAGGGCACAGGATCCCCTGAGACTAGAATTATAAATGGTTTTGAGTGGCCATATGGGTGCTGAGAATCCTCTAGATTTCCCTATTGTAGTAAAAAACATTCACTTAGGTGATCCTGCCCCAAACTCAGCCATCATCCTTACTTTTTTCTTTCTTTCTATCTGATATCCAATACTTTTGGCTCAATTTTGAACATAAATCTTAAATATCACAACTTATCAGAATTCAACTGCTACTGCCCTAGTTAAAGCCATCATCATCATCTCCCTCTCTATCTCTATCTCTCTTCAACTGTTGCCAGGACCTCTGGACTGGCCAGTTCTCCATACTTCACTGGCAACATATGTTTTATGATGCCAGCTAGTGACTCAAATATCTATCAAGGGCTTCTCATCTCAGAATAATCTCCCAGTTCTTTTGGTGGCCTAGGTCTCTCTCCAGTCACACTGGCCTCCTTAGTAAGGCAGGCATAGTAGTCCTTCCTTAGAGTGTTTAAACTTGCCTATGTTTTCCCCAGTTACCCATATTGGGGGATGACATGAGGGCAAAAGCTAGAGGATATCATAAATAGCACTCCATTCTTCCTCGCCCTATCTATTTCAAAGTCTTTATCGCTATGTAAAATTTTAAGTTCTACTTACTCGCATGTTTAGTATGACTCTTCCTTACCATGATTCTAGTTTGTCTCCTTGTTCAGTACTAAAACAGTACCTAGAAAATAAATGAATGGAGAGGGGAGCCAAATTTGAATCAGAAAGTCTGTTGTTGAGCATTTGATTATCACAAAGACACTGGTATCAGGGTAAGGTTGCTTTGACAAACCTGACACCCTATTACCTAAACCTTCCCTCATACTCTTCAATCCAGATTTTCTGCGTCTCAGGTCTTCAAAGCGGTGCTGCTTCCTCTGGGCTCACTCCCTTTTATACATATTTCCACCAAACCCTCTGATTCAACAATGACAGACAGATCTCTTATGGGCTTGGCACGAGCCATCTGCCCATTATAAAAGTCTGCAAAGACCAGGGTTTGGTATGTTGCTTTTACTGCCGGCCTTAAGAGTGAGACACCTGCTAATTAAGTGGAATAATACAAGTCCCTTGGCTTGGAACAACGTCAGGCTCCTCAACAGGCAACTTTGCTGCTTCTACAGAAAATGATACTAAGAAAATGCTGGTGCAGTCAAATGCTTATCATAGCGGTCAACTGCTCGGCAGGGCGGCTCTAATAGGCGCCAAGAGCCTAGACTTCCTTAAGCGCCAGAGTCCACAGGGGCCCAGTTAATCCTCAACATTCAAATGCTGCCCACAAAACCAGCCCCTCTGTGCCCTAGCGGCCTCTTTTCTCCAAGTGACAGTAGAACCCCACCAATCCGCAGCTGAATGGGGTCCGCCCCTTTTCCCTGCCTAAACAGACAGGAACTCCTGCCAATTGAGAGCGTCACCACTAAGGCTCCGCCCCAGCCTGGGCTCCACAGCCAATGGAGGGTAAACTCGACAAAGCGCCCGCGATGGGGCGCGGGCGCGCAGGTGCAGCAGCGCCCAGGCTGTCTGGAGGGCGGGGCGCGACGTCGGCCGTGCGGGGTCCCGGCATCGGTTGCGCGCGCGCTCCCTCCTCTCGGAGAGAGGGCTGTGGTAAAAGCCGTCCGGAAAATGGCCGCCGCCGCCGCCAACGCCGCCGCCGCCGCCGCCAACGCCGCCGCCGCGCCGAGCGGAGGAGGAGGAGGCGAGGAGGAGAGACTGTGAGTGGGACCGCCAAGGCCGCGGGCGGGGACCCTTGCTGGGGGGCGGAGGGTAGGGGCGGGACGTGGTGCGGGAGGGGCCCGCGGGGTCGGGCGACACGGCTGGCGGATGGCGTCCCTCCTCTCTACCCTCCCCCTCCCTCTGCCGCCGGTGGTGGCTTTCTCCACTTGTCTCCCGCAATCGCGAGCGACGGTCCTCAGCGCGATCTCCCTGGAGCCACCTTCGAATGACGCCCTCCCGCTGCCCGCCCCATCTGTGCGCATCCTGGGCCCCAGCCGTGCAAGCGCCCTTGTCGTCTGGGCTTCGCCAGTTGGGGCTGCGCGCGCTCCTGCCCTTCTTGGGGCTTTGGGCCGCGGCACTGTCGCGCGCCCGCGGTCCCGGCCTCTCCCTGGATCGCGCTGTCCCCTCTCCCTTGCGAGCCCCCACTCCCGTTACTCGCCCCCCCGTCTGTTTCTCTCTCTCTCTCTCTCTCTCTCTCTCTCTCTCTCTCTCTCTCTCACACACACACACACACATACACACTCACACTCTCTCTCTCTCTCTCTCTCTCTCTCTCTCTCTCTCTCTCTCTCTCTCTCTCACACGCACACACAGAGGCGCGCGTGCGCAGTTCACCTCCCGTTGGGCGAGTGCGCCACAAGGGCTCCTGAGCTCTTACCCCCATCTCTGGGTTTTGCTCCCTCCCCCTCCTCTCCCATTCCATGACTTTTTGCCCCCACTGCAAACGAGTCGGTCCATCAGCTCCATTCCCCACTTGGCAGGAACAAGTTGGGGGTTATTGTCCACCCACAAAAAGGACTAGACATTATGTTCCTAGGTCCCACAACTCATCATAAAAAGATGGTTGTAGTTCTCATCAGGAACCTTGGGCAAGGGACTATGCGTTCCTCTGCACTCGAAGCTCTTCCAAGCTCTTCCGTGAGATCATGCCCGCAGGGTGCTCTGGTTCTTTGGGGATGCTGTGCTGTGGCTTCGGAATATGAGCGTCTTCCCACCCTTCCTCCCCTCCCTTCGCCAGCGATCATCCAGTTACATAAGTGGAATGGGACATTGTATGTAACGGGCTCTCTTCATCCTGGAGTGTTCAGGATCGCCAGTGCTAGATGGGACGAGTTCATCGCATCGCTGTGACTCCTGTCAATTATCTCTGAAAGTTCATTCTCTTTTTAGTTTGGTTATGACTGAATCCCTTAAAATAAAACACAGGTGACTTTTATGTGGCAGTGGCAGTGTTTCTGAGGTTTTGCACTAAAGGTTTAAAGTCATCATGGAGTCTAAAAAGATTCGGTCTCATAAGAAAGGCCCTGGTATGACATTGTTAAGTATGGACTCCCGCAGGGCAAAGCTTGCTATGGAATACCTCTGTGCTGGTTCCTTGTATGTTTGGGTATAGGTTGCTGAAAACAAAAATGGGCTCCACCACAAAATTGATAATCCTGACCTATAGTCAGGCAGATATGTACTCCTGGTTAATTTTCCAGGAACACAAATGAGCTCTGTTGAGTCATTTGCATGTTGTCTCCAGTGTTTGGAATCATTACCCCAAACAGTGAAACAATAGGCTCAACTATAAGGTGGTTGATGGCGATCATGAAACAGAATGGACTAATTTATAGTGATAAGTGGTTGAGATGTTGTAGGACTCTCACAAGTTCTAGATATTATACTACGTAAATGAAACCAATTTGGGCCTGGGTAGTAAAATTTCACTAATAGGTAATTATTACTGTAGAGGAGAATTTGGGGTTCATGGTTGGAGTTATCATGTGGATCTCAGCAACTTCAATTAATAACATGATTAAGCTGATATCTTAGGTTCTTTGAAATATGTCAGATCTTTATAAAAAAAGATAAATTTTGTATTGTTAGGTCCTTGGGTAATTTCCACCATGGATTTGGAAAAATATATTTATAGACTTTTGGTTTTTCATTTGTTTTTAACTTCAAATTCAAGTCATACTCAGCCTAGGAAGCACTTGCTTTTATTTTCTTACCTGGGTATGTCAGAACCTTAAAGAATCCAAAAACTTTAAAAGTACAAATGATCTAAAAATTAGTTAATACATATGACCCATTCATTAAGCAAAGTGGCTGACCGACAGAGTGCATTCACGTTCACAAACACACCCAAGTCTTGCTTGTCAAAAAAAATTCCAAGGTTTTTACATCTGAGCCTGAGCTCAGAGTTGGAACCTTTACTTTGTTTTCATAGTCTACAACACCTTTGCTTCCTCAGGTGCCCCTCTGGTTAACTATTTGTTGTATCCATAGCTCTTTAAACATTGTAAGCAACTTCTAGAACACAGTTTCCTTTCAAAGTACCTAGTGACATCTGAAGTTAGTGTGTCCTAAGAATTTGAAGAAACTGTATGTCTTTCTTGCTAGTATTGATCTATCACATATGCCTATTTCCTTTCCATGAGAACGTGTCTTGCTACAGTAACAGGTCCCTGTTTCACTGAAGAAAGAATCATGTAGTCCGTTGTACTCTAAGGATTTTTTTTCCTTTTTGTTGTTATTGTTATACTGGTGGTCAAATCCAGGACCTGATGCATGCTAGACAATCACCCCACATCCTTAGCCTTCTACTCTGTTTTTGTGCTGTTTGAATCCTGAGGTACATATGACCACAAAGACCACACATAGACCGCAAAGATTTTGGAAGGTTATGATATGTTTTTGCAATCTGTGTATTTTCCAGATAGAGTTGATGCCTCTACCTAATCTGCTTCTACGAAGCCTAATCTATTGAGGACAGGGCGGCAAAGTTACGGAGTTTGAAGGAAAAACTGGCTAAATCCCATGTTCCAGTGCCCCAACTCCACCCATACACTCCTGAGAAGTTTTTTTTTTTTTTTTAAACCTAGAATAAAGAGCAGTAGTGGTAAACTTGTTAGTCTGTTTGCATGGTAAATGATGTGTCCTGGAACCTGTTATCTTTTCTAAAGGTAACTGTCAGTGAGAATCTTTTTTTTTAATCAATTAATCTCATATATTGCATCCTGACTGCATTTTCAACTCCCTCCTCTCCTCCCAGTCCCTCACTCCTCCCTTCCCCCTCCCCATCCACTTATCCTTTTCCCTTCAGAAAAGGGCAAGCCTCCCAGGGATATCAACCAAACATGGCATATTAAGTTTCAATAAGACTAGGCACCTCCCCTCATATTAAGGCAGCCCAGTAGGAGGAAAGGGATTCCAAAAGTAGCCAAAAGTGTCAGAAAGAGCTCCCCACTTCCTCTGATAGGAGTCCCACAAAAACAGGTCACTCATTGGGGAATCTTTTAATTGGCTAAGAGCAGTTTACCACTAGCAAACTACGTCTGGGAAGCATAGAATCATGGACAATGGCATTTCTAGTAGCCAGTGTTTTAAGCACAGCCTAGACTAGAGAATTCCAGGGAGTGTGGCAGAATACCTCATTTTAATCACCTGCTCTGGTAACATCTGTGCAGACCAAGCCATGTGGCTGACAGAAACAATCTTTTTAGTTGGATAGAGAACACTATTCTTCCAAGGGAAGGACATTGTTCTCAGTGCCCATCACAGCCATATTTAATCACTCCACTGTTGTCCAATCAGAGCACTGCACCTGCTCCTCATTTCAGGGAGGACCAGTGTGAGTCCAGTGGCTCCCTACTTCTGGGGCTTGCTGATACAGAAGTTGTGTGTGTATGCTCTTCTGCTTTCTACAATTCTCTTCTGCCTTTCTCTTCCAAGGAACATTTTCCTTTGAAAGTTTGCTTTCAACCACTTGTATGGGAAATATAGTGTGTGGAATGTCTGAATGGTGGCAAGACTCAAGAGAAGGCAGACATGCCTACTCCAATGTAAAGAGGGAAGTATGACCTTTTCCTGAACACTCTGCTAGCATGTGAATGTCTGTTCACCTAGCTCTGCTGGTACTATGGATGTCTGAACTCTTGTTACTGGCCAAGCCTTAGCAAAAGTGTGCTTATCTTTTCCTAAGAGCTGGGGGTATTTTAGTATGAACATTTTTGTTGGATTTTCACCTAACTGTATTCATTTTTAGCTTTTTTTTTCTTATGAAATCTCAAACTTTTTTAAGAGCTTAGAATAAAGCTTAGTTCAGCTTCCAGTGAAATAAGAGCTGAAGATATAGGGGCTCAGTCAGTAGTATGGCATTTGTTTCACATGCACAAGGCACTGATTTCAGTTCTATCCTTACAAAAAATAAAACAAAATTGCAGGTAGGTAAAACTGTGGTCTTGAGAAGTTGTGACTTTGCAAGCCTTCTTAAACAAGGCACTGGTTTGATTTTTATTAGGCTGATATCCAAAAATTAATTAACTTTGGGATTTCAAACTGTTCCATGACTTGATTCTATGATTTAAGGAAATTATGGGAATGGAGAGGTTTTGCTGAGCCTTAAAAGATAACTTTAAGCATCATCTAGGGAAATAGTATACAGCTGCAAAGGACTTGGTTGCTGTTGCCCTTCCTCTGGATTCGACCCAATGGGTGACTATAATAGTCTTAAATTGTATAGTATAATCTTTCTTTTAGTGTAAAGATAAAAGTGTTATTTCTGGGAGAACCAGGTGTCTGAGATTGGGTATTTAGGCAATTTAGGCTTTAACAAGGAAATGATGGTTAACTTGATGGCAACAGCCTTATTTGAACTTGTGTGCATAAACCAGAGAGGTTGAAGCAGGAAGATCTGAGTTTGAGGACAGCCTGATACATAACAAAGAAGACTGCCTCAAAAAGCAACAAAAATGGAGGGGGGGAGGGAGGAGGGAGAGGGCTCTGCGGTTAAGAGCACTGGCTTATCTTCCACTACCTTCGTAGAGGCTCACAATAGTCTAATTCCAGTCCCAGGATCCATCTTCTGGCCTCAGCCAGCACTACATTCCAACAAATGCTCATACACATAAAATAAAAATAAATAAAATCTCAGAATTTTAAAGAAAAACAAAAGATCAACTCAATGTGTTACAGACATTGAGATTGACTGATTTGAGAGGCTTACAGTAATTGGTTAGAGAAGGAATTATATAGTTTGGATGATGGCTTTGGATCTCCTGGTGCTTTTTGTCTTTTATCTCAAGGTGAAAACCCCTTTGTGTGATGTTAGAGCAGTTCCTTGCAGCTTTGACTGCTGGAAGCAGAAGAGAGACTTTTGCCTCTGGATTTGGTTGTGTTCTTTTTGAGGTGATGTGTGGGTGTTTTGTTTTGTTTTTTTTAGTTTGTTTTGTTTTTGGGGGTTTTTGTTTTTGGTTGGTTGTTTTTTATTTTTATTTTTGTTTTTTTTTTCTTTTTTCTTTTTTTGGGTGGTTGGGGGGATTTTGTTTTGTTTTTATGTCGCATATACTCTTGAACACATTCTGTCTTTGACTTTTCCTGTATAATGTGGTGGAAGAAATACTTAACCAGAAATCACCACTTGTGGTATTCATTGTAGTTTCAAAGTGTTCCCCAGAGGTGTAAAGACCTCTGATAGTGTCAATTCTGACAACCATAAATCTTGTTTTTATTTTAGCATTTTGTGTTATGTGGCAGTAATTTGCAGTTTATTCTTTGCTGGGAAGTAACATAGTATTTTGTCTGTGTTTACCTTCAGAATGTTCCAAAAAGCCTTGGGAAAAAGGTGCAGCTCAATGGGGACTTTCAACTTACAATTTTCTTTGTTTTAGGCTCCATAAAAATACAGACTCACCAGTTCCTGCTTTGATGTGACATGTGACTCCCCAGAATACACCTTGCTTCTGTAGACCAGCTCCAACAGGATTCCATGGTAGCTGGGATGTTAGGGCTCAGGTAAGTAACCTTCCTTTTTTTTTTTTTAGTATATGTCCTGGTTTGGCCATCTGTTTTTAAAAAAAAAAAAAAGGAAAAAAGATATACTATTCTTGGACAGTATGAAAGTACCCCAAAGACAAAAAATATATAACTGGGCCAAACTGTGCCATATAATAAAAAAAAGTCACTTCCCTGAGCCCTGAAAGTTCAGTTCAGTTTGGGTAGTTACTTGGTAGCCACAATGTGATCTGGGGGGTGGGTGTCAGATTAGAGCTGGAACTGGTGATCTGCAGCTTCAGTTCACCTTGAAGCAGGAGAGTGCTTGTCCTGAGCTCTTCACCTGTGCTGCTGCTCTTACCTAGTGGTCTTCAGCATGATGCTTTTTTTGATTTGGTTTGGGCTAAATGACTTGCAGGTCAATGTTAGCAAACAGTGGTGTACTGAATTCTCAGATATAGGAACTAGTATGTGGTCCCCTAGAAGAGCACCCTTCTGAAAGTGTCACAGCACAATGGAGCCTATGGTTAATGGTGCTTGCTTGCTGAACTCTGATGGATGCATCCAGACAGATGTGCAGCTCTTGAGATTCAAGAGCAGGATAAGTGCTTTTGGAAAAGCTGGAAAGCCAAGTCATTTTTAGACCCGACAGATCTGCAGTGTGAACTACTGTGGTACCATTGTGTGGACTTTTTCAAGAGTGTGGACTTTTTCAAGAGTGTGGACTTTTTCAAGAGTGTTCTGTAATTTCTTACCCTTTATCAGGCTCAAACCTCTCAAGCTTTTTTTTTAATTAGTAATTACTCTACATTTGATATTTTGTCACCTATATTTCTGTTTAATAAAACAGATAATTCCAATTGAATTTTCTCATTTTCTACAAAAGAAAATGTTGACTGTTCACATATGCTGCATTGTGATTCTAGTGGAGATCCCCAATTAGCATTTTCTGTATCTCTAGATTTTATTACACCTCATAAAGCTATTGTTTACAGACACAGACACACACACACACAAATAGCTGATTTATCTACAAATAGCTGATTTATCTGAGGGAGTAAGTTTTGGGTGGAAGAGAATAGAAGGAAATGAAGACCATAGCACAGGTTCTGGATTTTATTCTGCTCCTGATCCTGTGACCTCAGTTGTCATTCTCCTTACCGTGATGAGGTATGCTCCAGACCTGGCTGATTATTCTTTGTGCTTTACGTATTTATGCTGATGGGAGTTATATGGCTAGTGCTTTGTCTCAGGAATTCTACTAAATGTAACAGAAGCAATGATGTGTTTCTTCTGGTAGATGTTCACCTGGGAGTAGTTTGTGTTTTTTAAAGTCTTTTTCTCAGTTTATGAATGACTTTAGGAAAAAGGCAGTAATGACACTATACATGTTTCTCCAGAGAAAGGGTGGATTTTTTTTTTTTTCAGAAAAAGTTCTTACTACTTACAAATGAGAAAAACAACCATTTCAGTTAAAACAATAGAACTTGTCTTTTCTAGAAAAGTGTATTTTTTTTTCTTTAAAAAAAAAAAAAAAGCCAAGCATGGTGGTGCACAACTTTAATCCCAGCACTTGGGACACAGAGATAGGTAGATGGATCTTTTTAAGTTTGAGGCCAGCTTAGTTTACATAGCGAGTTTCAGGCTAGCCAGGGCTACATAGCAAGACCCTGTCTCAAAAAAAAAAAAAACAAAAAAACAAACAAAAAAAAAAACTTATAAAACTTTAAAGTAGAACTTCTTCATGAGTCAGTCATTTTGAAGAATGGCTGCTTAGACTTGGAGGTACTGGTAGGTATTGGCACATCACCTTTCCAAATGGCAATCAAAATTCTTGGGACTTCATAATTAGATACCTATTTTTTTAAATCAGTGCTCTTTTATTACTGAGCTGAACCTCAGTAATTATTGGCCATTTGTATCTGGCCTATGTGAATTATATGTTCATGTTCTGTATTCATTATTCCATCAGTATATTTTTTTATTTTTAATTCTGTGTGTGTCTCTTTCTGTGTCTGTGGGGTGCACATGGAAGGTGAGGGGTGCATATGAGTTCAGGTACCTGCAGAGGCCAGAGGTAGATCCTCTTGGAGCTACAGTTATGGACAGTTGTTAAGCTACCTCATTACCTCACATGAGTGTTGAAAACCAAACACAGGTCCTCTACAAGAGTCACAAGTGATCTTTTTAAGTGGATCTGTAAGAAGCCAGGACCTTGTACTTTCTAGATCCACTGAACTGAATACCTAACCTGTTTGTCCATTATATAAAATCTCAGGCAGCCCAGTGATTGGCTTAGTGGGTTAAAGATGCTTCCATCACGCCTAATGACCTGAATTTAATTTCCAGAAGCCACATAGTGGAAGGAGAGAACCAACTCCTCCAAGTTGCTAACTCCCACAAGCTGTCCTTAGACTGTAGCACATGTGTAACATGGTCACTAAGGAAAAAAAAAGTTAGGATTTCATTTGCTCTTAGAAAGTGTTTTCTGGGGGTTGGAGATATGGTTTAGTGGTTAGGAACATAAGAATACTTGCTTCTCTTGCAAAGGGCCTGGATTTAGTTCCCAGAACTCCCAAGGGTATATAACTCTTGTTCCAGGGGATCTGGTGCCCTCTTCTGGCCTCCACAGGTATCACACATGCATGTGGTACATAAACTTACACTAGACAAAACACATAAAATTAATTTTTTATACAAGAAAATGTTTTTCTTCTAAGAGTTAGTTGATACTTTCATTTTCTTTCTGAAAAGATTGATGTATTTCTGATGTATACATATTTAATGCACCATAAGTTCCTGTTTGTCCACATTCTTTTTTAAATTGGTTTTTAAAGTTATATTTGTGTGTGTGTGTGTGTGTGTGTGTGTGTGTTAGGCTAAGGGATCATTAGGCTTAGTGGCATGCCTCTTTATGTCTCTCCAGCCCTTAGGTAGTTTTTTAAGTTCGCTTACAAAACGATGGTTTTATTATGGTATTTTCATATATACTCTGTTCTGTTGCTTATTCTTCCTCATTCCTTTTCCTGTTCTCCTGCCTTGTCCTTCTGGTCCTCTCTACAGAACCACCACCACCCCTTTTCTGGTTTCATGTCATATGTATTCTATTACCTAATTCCCCTTGAGATTGCCCTGTATTTTCCCAAATACTAGTTTTTATATTTAACTTTGAAGTGGGATGATTTCTGGAGTATGCTAAAGTTTATCTTAGCCATTTGGTGAACTGATCATTCAGTTTTCAAATTATTATTATTGCTATCCACATGCAGAACTCTTTTCTTTGATAAAACTGCAGTTCTATGCTCACTGAACACTAACTCCTGCTTTCTTGCTTCATCCCTATCCTTTGCTAAACCACTATCCTACTACTGGCTGTCAATACCATCTAGTTAGTGCCTTACTCTGAATGTTTGTGCATGTGTGTTTTATGTATTTTGTATGTTTACACAGGTACAAAAGTATGTAGGAATATAACTTTTACCTGAACCATAAAATATGGCACGTAGTTGCAAAGCTTGCCTTCTAGTTAATGTATCTTGGATATTATCTAGAATTAGTTTATACAGAACCATATCATTCTTTTTAACTGCTGAAATAAAATAGTCCATTTATGGGATATGCTATAATACATTTAATTGATTTTCTATTAATGGATGTTTGTGTTTCTAATTGTTAAAATGTCATTTATCCTACCATGGTATGGTGGCACACACCTTTAATTTCAATACTTGGGAGGCAGAAGCAATAGGATCCTTGCAGATTTGAGGCCAGCCTGCTCTACATAGTAAGTTCTAGACCATTCAGAGCTACATAGCAAAAACAATGGTCTATGTCTTAGTTAGGATTTTATTGCTGTTAAATAAGTTTTATTGCATGGTCGCCATGACCATGACGGCTCTTATACAGGAAAACCTTTAATTGGAGCTGGCTTACAATTTCAGAGGTTTAGTTCGTTATAATCATGGCAGGAAGCATGGCAGCCTACAGGTAGACAATGCTGCTAGAAAAGGAGCCAAGAGTTCTACATCTTGATCAGAAGGCAACCAGGAAGAGACTGATTCTGCATTGGGCAGAGATTGAGCATAGGAGATCTCAAAGCCTGCTTTCACAGTGATGTACATTCTCCAGCAAGGCTACACCTACTTCAATAAGGCCATACCTCCTAATAGAGCCACTCCCTATGGCCAAGCATTGAAACACATAAATCTATAGAGCCCAAACCTACTCAAACCACCATATTATACATTCTTTCCTGTAGGTACTATTTAGCTCAGAGGCAAGTTTATCTGTAAGATAAAGTTCTAGAAGTGGAGCTTGCTAGGTCAAAGGATATATACATTTTTAATTTTGAAAGTATTGCTAAACTAAGGGGTAGCCATTTAGTTGTAGACTTTTAGGGGGAAAACTATGAATAAATAAGCACATGAATTTATGACTACAGTACTATTTTTAGAGATTAGAGTATAGTTGGGCTAGGAGGAAGTTGTTTTTAGCAGTTAGCACTAGAAACCAAACTTTGGAAGCTTCCATTTCATAAAATATCTCATGTGAGCAGCGCATTTTAGGCAAGACGTTTTACTTGATGAGGGGAATTTCAGCTAGTTCCTATTTATGAATCTTGAAGAAAATGGAATGGTTTTATTTTGGACCATTCTAAGTTATGGTAGCTCCTTTACATTCTTGGCTGAAGAGTATCCCTCAGATGCTGGACCTTCTGCCTACATCCTGTTTTAATTTACATAAAGAATATCCTGTAAGTATTTGGGACCAAGTTGCTGTTGCTTTATTTATTTATGAATGTTGTAGTGTATATAGCAGTACTTTATTCATATAACCTCTACTAATTGAGCCTCTGTTATGTGGGGTAACAGTGCTAGCTACTGGGACCTGGCCTAATGTAAGTACAGATGGGCCAATGGACTGGGATTTCCAGGGGTGGATAACTCTGATTGTGAAAAGTGTCTGCCACTGCGAGAGCACATAAAATGTTAGATTTATGGGATGGAGGCAGAGAACAGTTTAGTTGTCTTTCTCTTAAATGGCAGTCAGCATCTACACAGTAAGGAAACTTTAGCTGAGTCCAGGAGAAAGCATCAGTAGGAAAAGATGATGAGTCTAAAAGATAGACAAGAATGCCTGGTAGCTGAGGCAGGAGAGAATATGTGTCCTGCTCAGTACACAGACATAGGCAGGTGTGCGTAGTCAACTGGAGCCTGAAGATGGGAGCTCTTGTGTTCTTGGGCATGTAGTATGATGTTCAGGCAGCTGTATACCAGGTGCGCCAGGCAAGCTACATCATACTTTAAGATGCTACTCTTAATCCTCAGAGGCACCAAGCAGTACTCTGTCCATCCATCCTATACCATTTCCACAATGAATTTATTCTGGAGTTACTCTGAGGCCAACTTCTGTAACCTTCCCATTGTACCTTATTGGAGCTCCAGGGTTCCTATTATAGATTTCCTTACAGAACCTCCTTACTCCCATACTTTTGTCCCAGGAGACTGGTAGACACTTAAGTAGGACAGGGCTTCTCCTTCCAACATATTCTCTATTAACATTATTCTCTATTAGCATAATAATGCTCAATAGTGCCAGCCTATGAGATGGTCCAGAACTTGTACATGAGTAGATGCTATCTTTGGTATTAAATGATACTTTGTTCTCTTGATTTTTTTTTTATTCTATGAAAATACTTTACCACTAACTCATACCTGTAGCCTTTAAACCCTTACTGATTTTCATCAGTTGGGGTTTTTTTTTAATGTGTGTATATTTTTATTTTTGAGACAGAGTTGTGCTGTGTAGCACTGGCTGTCCTAGAATTTGCAGCAGTCTTTCTCCCTCTGGTTTCCAAGTGCTGAGATTACTAGTGGGAACCACTATGCCCAGTTATTTGTTTTTTATGGGTTGTTTTGTTTTGTTTTTTGAGACAGTGTCATATAGCACAGGCTAGCCTTAAAATCACTATGTAGCTGAGGCTAGTCTTAAATTACTAGTCATCCTACCTCTACCTCCCACGTGCCTGGATTAGAAGTGTGTGTCACTGTAGTTGGCTTTATTATTTTTTGAACAAGACTTTAATAGTAAAGGGAGTGTATGAGCAAACTTGTTTCTTTCTTGTCATGGACTAGGTCCATCCTGATGAGCCAATGTTAACAGCACTTCTCTAATTCTCCCATCCTGGGCTCAGGGACTTCTCCCAGGTCCTCTGAGCTTTTTGCTCTTCTGTTCTCCCTAGGTCATTCTGCGGTTGTTTTCCCACAGCCTTCTTAGCCCTGTACCCTACCCATGTGGTAGCTACCTAAGTACTTTCTGACCCAGACATAAGTGTTAGCGATCTGCATATTCCAGCCTCCTTCTGTAGAACCCAGAACAGTCCCAGCTAAACTCCAACTCATGGTAATTTCCCTGCCTCCCCAAGGTAGCTAGTCTGCTAAAGTTGATCAGGACACACTACATTCCCTGCAAGGTTTGTGTTATACATATAGCATAGTATATTCTACAGTGCAGGATGCTATTGTATGCAACTCCTTTCTCTATTTTTTTTAAAGTATGGTTATGTTGATCTTTGCAAACCTTCTTCATTTGTGTTTCCTTTTGCTATGGAAACATTTTTGTAACAGAAGTCTAACCAGAGTCTTCACTGAGAATGGATTATATAGAAACAAGGATTGGCATTTGGTTTATGTTTGCATCCTTTGGTCCTGTTAACCAGAAATTGTTTCATTTCTATGTTTATAAAATCTTTCCACATACACAAAAAAATGGCATCTATATCTAGACTTACCTCCTTGTCTCCTTTGTAACCCTCTCTATATATAACTAAACCATGAATTTAATACTTTTGCAGCACGATCTTAATTTTCTCCATGTAAGTCAATTTTGAAAATCTTGAAATACTTTTTGGCTTGTTTGGGGCTTCTAATAATACCTTGGTGTTCTCCTCCAACCTGAGACCATATCTGATGCATTTTTGTAAATGATTTGAACAGTATATACTAGTGTTCCTTATGTTTATTTGCCTAGTAATTGACAGTTGTTTATCTGTATCCAATTCCTGATAATTCTATATCTTCATTAGTTTGTACCTTATAAATGAACAGATTCAGTATTCCAAACTACTAGGGAAAAATACATTGCTTAAGGTATGTATTAGCATTGCTTTGATGTGTTGTATTCTAATTTTTCCTACACATATTTGGTAATTTATTTTTAAAATATAAGTTTCCATGTGTTTCTAGGTTTTGTGTTTTTGTAAATAGCAGAAGATATTAGAGTACATTAAGGACTAATTTGCTCTAATATTTTAGCTGTTTTTGGAATTATACTTGGCAAAAAAATTAGACAAATGTCTGCAAGTTGTGACAGTTTGGCTTTTGTTTGTTCTTTTAAATTCCAAGGTAAATATAGTGATTTTTTTTTTTAGGCTTGTAAGACTATGGGAATGATAAAATCCAAGTAGTGAGGACAGTTGAAAGTTGTGTCCTTAATAGTTATTTCTTTTTTATGTATATGGGTGTTTTGCCTACCTATGTATCTGTACACAGTGTACAGGCTTGTTTCCTTGAGGAAGTCAGAAGTGGGTTTCAGACACCTGGGGCTAGAGTAACAGATGGTTGTTAGTTGCCATGTGGGTGCTGGGAATTGAACCCAGGTCCTCTAAAAGAGAAGCCAGGATTATTAGCCAGAGCCAACTCTAGCCCTGAAGGTGTGCTTTAAAGTGGTATTACCTTATTAAAAATGTTAATGTAGCTTATAAGTACTTGTATAATATTCCTTAGATGTTATTCCAGATTAATATAAAACAAACAGAAATATGATATCTTTATACTTTTTGAGCTTTGTTTTTTTTTTTTTTTTTAAGCAGTGTGTCATGTATCCCAGACTGATCTCAAACTCCGTATATAGCTGAAGATGACCTTAAACTTCTGATCCTCTTTCCTCCACAAGTGCTGGGATTATAGACAACACCCCACAAAGAAGAACTCTTTATTTTTAATTATAAAAATGAAATATTACAGTAAGAAACTTAGAAAATGCATATAGGTACAAAGATTAAAAGTTAAAAAACATTCTGCCAAGCATGGTGGGACATGAATCCAGGACTGGGGAGGTAGAGGCAAGATGGGTCTCTAAGTTCAAAGCCAGCATGGTCTGCATAGTGAATTCTAAGACAGCCAGGACTACAAAGGTAGCCATACTACCTTATTTCAAAAAAAAAAAATCAAAACAACAAAAGTAAAAAATATTCTTTTCAGATTACACTATATTTATTGTAGATATTTGAAATGTCATATGTGCTCATAACTGTTTCTAACTTTGATGGTTAGATCTACCTCTGGATCTGATTAATGATTTACCAAAGAAGCACATTTTATTCTAGCACAAATTCTTAAAAGGTCATAAATCAGTGTCTGTATATTATGTATTTCAAATCATTTCCTGAGGAGGAATCCAGAAAACAAAAAGAGTTCTTGGCAAATAAAAAGGGGGTGGTGGTTACAAATGCCCATCTGAAAGGGTAGCTTATTGGTAGGATGCTTGCCTGGCATTTGTGAGGTCCTGAGTTCAGTGCTGAAATCTTGGAGGTGAGGTGGGGAGATTTATCTGTTGTGTTTATTATCCCATGCAGTAATAAACTTTAAAAAATCATGTTGGGTTTGGTGATACATACCTATAACTCAGCACTTGGGACCCCATCATAAGTAAGTAAATAATTAAATGACCAGTTGCTTTGAAAAATACCCCAAGAAAACTTTAGGATCACTGGGTAAAGTGCTTCCTATATACATACACATGAGAATCTGAGTTCTGATCACCAACAAACATATATAAGAGATGAAAACAGTAGGATCCCAGAGATTCTCTGACTAGCTAGTCTAGTCAGTCTGTGACGTCCAAGTTTGGTGAGAGACACTTTCTCAAAAAATAAGGTGGGGGATGCGGGATAGAACACTCAGTGGTTAAAAGTGCTTTCTGCTCTTTCAGAGGGCTTGGTTCAGTTCCCAGCATTTATAGCAGCTCACAACCAACTGTGGCTCTAGAACCAAGATATCTTTCACTTTCTTCTGGCCTCCTTGGTCACCTGCATATCCATGATGCATGTACATATACACATGCACATAAAATAGTCCTTAAAATAATAATAAAAATAAGCTGGGAAGCAATAGAGGAAGACACTACCTGCTAACCTCTCTCTTTCTGTATGTGTACACATGGGTATACACATGTGTACCCATGATAAATATGTAAAATAAGTTATCAGTGGGCTAGAGAAATGGTTTAGCAGTTAAGAGCACTCATATCTCTTATTGGAGGACCAAAGCTTGGCACCCAGCACCCATGTTAGGTGGCTCACAACAACCTGTAACTCTAGCTCCAGGGAGATCCAACATCTCTAGCATCCATGAGTGCTTTCATTCTATACACACTTAAAAATAAGTCTTTTTTTAAAGTTAAGATATCTGTTGAGGTTTGGTCTGTGGTCTGTTATTGTGTATTGTAATGCTAAGTGTGGGTTCCCAAGACCTGGTTGCCCCAGAGATGAGAGAGTCCGCAGGCAGACCCAAGTGATGCTATGTGACCTTGCCCCCAAGTTATTTCTGATTGATGAATAGAAATGTCTACAGCCTATAGCTGGGCAGAATTGAGATAAGCAGGGCTTGGTGTTCCTGGCCTTGGGATCAGAGCAGACCACGAGGAGAGAGAGAAGAAAGTGGAGAGAGGAGAAAGACACCATGAGTTAGGAGTCAAGAAAGCACACCCATGAGGGCTGGCCAATTGGAGTTAAGAACAGCACAGATGAAAACATAGTATAATTAACTTGGAGTTATCGATAGGAAAGTAGATTCTAACAACATAGAGGGTAGACAGCTGCCCAACTCTAGTGCAGATTAAAGCTTATTGTAAATCGGGGCTGGAGAGACTACTCAGCGATTAAAAGCACAGACTATTCTTCTAGAGATCCTGAGTTCAATTCCCAGCAACCACATGGTGGCTCACAACCATCTGTAATGGGATCTGATGCCCTCTTCTGGTGTGTCTGAACACAGCTACAGTGCACTCATATATATAATAAATCTTTTTTAAAAATTTTTAAAAAGCTTATTGTAAATCATAAAATTTATTTGTCTTTTATCTGGGAACTGAATGATCAAAGGCAGGATAGAAACCCTGGATTAAGATTAAATATTTCTACAATTGGTATCAGTACCCAACTAAGCAGTTATATAGGAAAAAGCACAGGTATACAAAAAAAAAACAAAGGAACTGGAGAGATGACTTAGCAGTTAAAAGAGCACATACTAACTACTCTTGCAGAGTGCCTGAGTATGGTTCCCAGCATCCATGTTAGGTGGCTCACCAACTACCTTTAAATCAATCTCCAGGGGGCTCCAAATGTTTTCTTCTTTCCTCTGTGGATACTCATACTCACATGTGCACATTACCTCTATCCCCTACTTCATAATTTTAAAAATAAATATTTTTAAAAGATACAAAATGAAATTTAAAGCTTCATCTTTTCATTTTGAGATAGTGGCTCACTGTGTTGAAGTGGAAACTTGAGGGTTCTTTGGAAAGCCAGTTGTGTTGGATAGTGTTTTGCTGGGGCAAACACATGAAGGAGTGAACATTTTGTTGTAGTGGACATGGAAGAAAGGATGTTCTACTAAAGCAAGCACATGAAAGGACATGTGATGAAAGATGTGATGTTTGCTAATGACACACATGTATTGATCCACCTACATTACATAGTTTGAGCTGCATTTGTTGGAACTCCATAGAGAACTGCACCAAAAAGCTTCTGATGGTGTGCTGTAGTTTCTTGCCACTTGCACAGACTTGGAATGATTGGCAGTGATGTCAGCTGAGACAGATGCACATGCCAAGGCAAGACCTGTGAAGGACACATGATGTTTGAAGGGTATAAATAAGACTCTACAGACAGTGATGGAGGCTGAGCTTGGCTTGCTTATAGAGTTAGCTGTGCCACGCTCGTTGGTCTCACATCTTTGCTGAGAGGCACAGCTAAGAACTTCTCCTGGCATCCCTCTGGATCCCTCCTGCTGACTTGTGCCAAGGCTGAGGCCAGGCTGTCTCTGCTAGGTAATGCCACTGCTGCTGATTCATGTTTGCTATCCTGAGTTGTGTTACAAGTACACTTACCTGCTGAGCCACCTCAGCAGCCCAAAAATCTGTTTTGAGTACTTAATGCCACATCAATGACTTAATATTTAATAGCCTAAAAGTTTATATTAATAGCCTATGCCGTTGACATTTTAGGTGGATTTTTGTTGTTTTTCCTTTCTTTCTTTGAAACAAATCTCAATGTATTGCTCAGGCTGACCTCAAACTTGCAATCTTTCTGCCTCAGTCTCTTGAGTTCTGAGATTACAAGTGCTATTGGCATTTTAAATTTTTTCTAGTTTTCCTTTTCCTTCCTGCATACATAGCATTTTATGGAGTGAGATCATCTAACATGTGCTGTTGTAATCTGCCTTCTTTCCTTAACGTATGTTTAGGTATCTCTGACAGCAGTAAAATAGATTGCATGAAAATAAAGATAGCTCAACTGCATTTTCTTACTCTAAAAATAATAATGTATTTGAACTTGTGGTTCTCCTGCCTCCAAAAATAAGATGTATTTGAAGAAAAGGTTTCATAAAATACAGAAAGAGGAAAAGTAGATGTTGTCCATAAATTTGCCATGGATTGGTAGCTAACATCTGAATAAGATTTTTATAGCACTATTTTTAGTCCCCAGATAACATTTCAATGCCATTTTATAACTTTTCAAGACTGTACCTTCAGTAAGTGACATTTCTATTGTTTCTGCCTTTTTATTACTCTGAATGATGATATATCAGCAAGCCAGTGGCACCAATTCTGCCTGTACCCAAGCCTTCCTGAGTCTCAAATTTAATGGTTTCTTTAGATACACTTGAGTTGCCCATTAAATTTAAAGTCCTAAACATAATTCTTAGCTTCCTCTTTAACCTTGTTCCTTCTGCTCTTTATTCCATTTTAGGAAATAATACCAGTATCTAACCAGTTACTCAATCCAAATTCAAAGAGTCAGTCTTGATTCTGCTCTTTCTTTCACCATCTTTTAATAATACTTCCTATGAGACAAGCTGCTTCTCATCATTTTCACTGCCAAGATCTCAGTCCAAGCCACAAATCGCCTCACAGATGGATACAGCTGTACTTTGGATGACATGTCAAACAGCATTCTCATTGACATCCTTATGAAACATAGGTCTCTTGGTTATACTGATACTCTGTTTTTACATAATGAAGTTTTTGCATACTCCATGCTGAAGCATATGCAGTACATTAAATTACCACCATTCATTCATCCCACAATGGAGTGAAATGTTTGTAGTGACCCAAGCACTGATCTTAGGCAATGGATAGGATGATCATTGAACTTTAGTAGAGTGTCAGTTGCAGACTTAAAATAATTATACAATATTTAATTTTGCTTAGAACAGTGGTTCTCAACCTGTAGGCAGGAGTTGTGTATCAGATGTCCTGCATATCAGATGTTTATATTACAATTCATAACTAGCAAAATTACAGTTATAAATAGCAAAAAAATAATGTTATGGTTGGCAGTCACCACAACATGAGGAACTGTATTAAAGGGTCATGGCATTAGGAAGGTTGAGAACTTCTGGCTTAGAAGGACAAGTATGACTCACTATCCTTTATACTGTTGGAAGAGCTCAGCCTTGAGTGAGTTAAGGAAGTCTTTCCTGAGGAGGCACAATGACAAAGCTGGGAACTGGTACTTGAGTGGAAACAGGCAAGTTGTAAAGTAGAGGATGGCTTTCTACACTGAAAAAAGCATGGATAAAGGTTTAGAGTTAAGCAGGAACTTAGACTTGGCTAGAGCAGAGCACAAAGTATGGGGGAATGGTAAGAAGTGGTCAGAGAGATGACAGCAACTGGATCATTCAGATTTTGGGTGTTGACATCAGAGTGGTAGGAAACTTGAGAGTTAAGGTTATTGGAGCTTGAGATTTAATTTACAAAATAATAGGTTTAATTATGACATTTTCATATGTATAAAAATTTGGTCATATTAACCCCCTTGTTATCCACAGTTACCTCTCTTGCTGGTTGTTTTCTTATTCTCTAAAAGTGCCCTCCCTTTTACTTAGATGTCTTCTTTTAGACTTACACTTAGGAGAGAAGATGCGGTATTTGTCTTAATTCCTTTGAGACAGATTCTCATGTACTCCAGGGCCTGGCTTCAAATTTGCTATGTAGCCAAATCTTCCTGCCTCTGTCTTTTCCAAAGTACTGGAGTTTCAGGTGATATACCATATATATTTGTCTTACAGACTGTGGTCCTGCTAGTCCAGCAATGGCTGTCTATCAACAGAAGGTCCAAGAATCCAGTAGTTGTTCAGTCCATGAGACTTGATGTCTCCACTGGTCATTAGTATATGTCAAAATTCCGTAGAAGTAAGTTCTAATGCCAGTGAAGGAATGGACTTGCCAGCCAGAGGGGGAACAAGCAGTCAAAGAGAGAAGCTTCCTTCTTCCAAGTCCTTTATACAAGCTGCCAGCAGAAGGTGTGGCCCAGATTAAAGGTGGATCTTTCCAACTCAAAGATATGGATTAATGGTGGCTCTTCCCACTTCAAATGATAAAATTATGAAAAAAAAACTCTCATAGTTATGCCCAGCTGCTTAATCGCAGATGTAGTCAAGTTGACAACCAAGATCGATCACAAGTCCACCTCTTATCAACATGACTTCAGTCATATCTCCTTAAGTCATGCTTAATTTCAAATGAGAACAATAACCAGGTCATTATATTTAACATAACTATCCCTTCTGCAACCCCAAGTGCATTATAAATTTTACAATAGGTGGCACTGTCCCCTGAGAGGTACTCGTTTAGTATCTCAAACTTAAGTATAACCACTAATATTCTCTTAATTGATGTTACATTAGATGATAAAGAAATAGAGGAAAGAAAATGCAAATATCTATACAAAGACATTTGTAACAAAATTTAACAGAACCACTGAGGTCAATTATAATTCTTGTTTCTGCAACTAGTCATGTGGTCTTAGCTAGTATTTATAACTTCCTTCCTATACTGCCCATTCTGTATTTCCTGCACTCTCATTAAGAAACTCAGCAGGTCTTTTCCTGGAGATGTGACCCATTCCTGAAGGGTCTGTACCCTTTATCATCCTGCCTGGATTAGGTATTATACTTTGCCATTGGCTTTAATCACAGGGCATGGTAGCACCAAAAGATGCCCTCAAGGATCTCTAGCACTTGAGACAATCTTTCTTAATGCCATTGTGGAGAAACAGTCCAGTCCCCCTTGGTAACCAGTCACCCTTCCTAACACTGTTACTCCTTAGCTATTAGTTTAAGGGCATCAGAAGCCCAAAATGGTCAGAGGGACTTCCAGTTTAATGGTCTATTTGTTAAGTCTCTAGGCAGGAGCACTCCTGACTCAGGAACCAAAACTTCTAGGTCAGCAGAACTTAATGTCATGGGGACAGGAAGCAAAAATTTTTCTAGTGAGTCACTAGGGGGAATAGTGAGTGGAACCATTCCTTTTATCCACCCCTTGATTCCTGTACCTGTGGATCCTGGGTGTGGGAGAAACTGTACCATATATTGGTTACTGACTCAAAACATATACTGCCTTCTGGAGAACCCTACTCCAATCTTCCAGGATGCTGCCACCTAATTGGCACTGTAACTGTGCCTTCAGAAGGCCATTCCATCTTTCTATCAGACCAGCTGCTTTAGGATGGTGAGGAACATGGTAAGACCAGTGAATTCTGTGATCCTGAGCCCACCATCACACTTCTCTGGCTGTGAGTTCCTTGGTCAGAAGCAATACTGTGTGGGATACCATGAATATGGATAAGGCATTCTGTAAGTCCACGGATGGTGGTTTTGGCAGAAGCATCACGTGCAGGAAAAGCAAATTCATAACCAGAATAAGTATCTACTCCAGTAAGAACATAATATTGTCCTTTCCACGGAAGAAGTGATCCAGTGTAGTCAACTTGCCACCATGTTGCTGGCTGGTCACCTCAAGGAATGGTGCCATACCTGGGGCTCAGTGTTGCTCTCTGCAGTTGGCAGATCTGGCATTCAGCAGCAGCTGTAGCCAGGTCAGCCTTGGTGAGTAGAAGTCCATGTTGTTGAGCCCAAGCATAACCCCCATCTCTGCCACCATAGCCACTTTGTTCATGTGTCCATTGACCAAGGACAGGGATGGCTGGGGAAAGAGACTGTCTACAGAACAAGGCATACTATCTACTTGCTTGATTATTGAACTCTTCTGCTGAAGTCACTTTTGGTGAGCATTTACATGGGATACAATATCTTCACATCCTTCCATTTGGAGAGATCTATCCACATCTTTCTCAGATGGCTTTCTCACCAATTTTCCAGTCATGTTCTTTCCAAGTTCCTGACCATTGAGTCAGTCCATCAGTTCAGTCCATGAATCCACGAACAATCACACACCTGGACATTTCTCCTTCCAAACAAAATGTATGGCCATGTGTAGTGCCCCGAGTTCTGCCCACTGTGAAGATTTCTCTTCACTGGTGTCTTTCGGGGTTGTCCCAGGAAAGGATTGTAATGCTGCAGCTGTCCACTTCCTGAGTGATGCCTGCATAATGTGCAGAACCATCAGTAAACACCTCATAAGGTTATATAGGTTCCTGCTTAGCAGCGACAGAATTGTAAGGGGAGTAGAAACGATAGGCATTTGGGCGACTTCTTTATGTAACTTGCCTGTGCCTTCAGGACCTGCTCAGATCCATTACATTTGATAATGGATTGCTGCTGTGTACATGCTGCTGTGTACATTCTTCTTTATGACTTGGTAGGTCAGATAACACTCAGCTCGTGATGGGCAGCCTCAGGTCACATGGCAACTTGGTGGCCCATTGTCAAACATTCAGCTTCCACTAAGGCCCAATAGCATGCCAAGAGCTGTCTTTCAAAGGGAGAATAGTGGTAGAGCCTTGCTCCAAATTTCCAAAGGTCTCTTCTGTGATTCACCTATAGGAGTCTGCCAAAGACTCCAGACTTCATCTCTATCTGCCACTGATACACAGGTACCATCAGGTCTGCTGGATCATATGGTCCGAGTGGTAGAGCAACCTGCTCAGCAACCTGGACCTGTTGAAGAGCCTTCTATGCCAGGGCCCACTCAAAGCCAGCAGCTTTCTGAGTTAGTTGGTATATGAGCTGGAGTAACACACCCAAGTGAAAAATGTGCTGTCTCCAGAATCCACATAGGTCCACTAAATATTGGCTTTTACATGGTGATGGGCAGGGCCAGATGCAATAACTTACTCTTTTCTTTAGAATGACTATTTCTGCATTCCTACACTATTGGACTCCTAATAATTTCACTGAGGTAAAATGCCCTTGAATTTTGGTTGGATTTATTTCCCATTCTCTGATGCACATATGTGTTGCAACAAATCCAAGATGGTTGCTACATCCTGCTCACTTTGTCCAACCAACATGACATCTATATAGTAAAGCAATATATATTTTGTGGAAGAGAGAGATCAAGATCCCTTCAAAACAAAAAACAAAAAAGATCCCTTCAAAATAAGTTATGACACAGGGCTGGAGAGTTAATATACCTTTGAGGTAAAACTAAAAGTATGCTGCTGACCTTGCCAACTGAAAGCAAATTGCTTCTGGTAGTCTTTATGGACAGGTACCAAAAATAGGGCATTTGCTTTACAAATATCTGTATACCATGTACCTGGTGATGTGTTAATATGCTCAGTTAAGGGCACCATATCTGATACAGCTACTGTAAGTAGAGTCACTACTTGATTAAGTCTTTAATAGTCAATGGTCATTCTCCATGATCTATCTATCTTCTGCACTGGCCAGATAGACTTAAAGGGAGAGGTGGTGGGAACTACTACCCCTGCATTTTTCAGGTCCTTGGTGGCACTAATTTCTGCAATTCCTCCAGGGATGCAATACAGTTTTTAGTTCACTATTTCCCTGGCAGAGGCAACTCCAATGGCTTCCATTTAACTTTTCCAACCATAAATAGCTCTCACTGGTCAGGGAACCAATGTGAGAATTTTGCCAACTTTTAAGTATATCTATCCCAATTCTGAGACTGGGGAAATAACCATAGGATGAATTCAGGGACCCACTAGACCTACTGTGTGTCAGACTTCATCAAAACCCCATAAATCACCTGACATACCCAAGCCCCTACTTTAACTGGAGGGACCCGATGTTTCTTGGGGTTTCCCAAAATCAGAGTTCAGAACCAGTATCCAATAGATATCCTGTAATATCTAGTATCCTGTAAAGTCTTGATTATTTCCTTCCCCTGGTGTAAATTTACCCTTGTTAAAGGCTATAGGTCCCTCTGGAAAAGGACTGGAGAAAGGTTAACAGTAAAACTCGGAAGTGTCTTATCAAGGCTCTTCCTTGGGAAAACCTGGCCGTCCCTTCCTTGACAGACTCAAGTCTGGAAATTGATTTGTGGTACAAGACTCCCTTTTGCCACCATAGGCTTTGTTTAAGGTTTTTTTCCACTTATACAGATCAAACAAAAATTCAATAGGCGGGCTGGAGATATGGCTCAGCGGTTAAGAGCACTGACTGCTCTTCCAGAGCTCCTGAGTTCAGTTCCCAGCAACCACATGGTGGCTCACAACCATCTGTAATAGGGTCTGATGCCCTCTTCTGGTGTGTCTGAAGACACTGACAGTGTATTCATATAAATAAAATAAATAAAAATAAATCTTAAAAAAATAATTATATAGGCTTATCTATTTCATGTCTGGCAACACCATGACTGATTAGATAGTACCAAAAGTCCATACAAGTCATGCCACCATAAAACTCACTTTGTCAGCCGGGCGGTGGTGGCGCACGCCTTTAATCCCAGCACTTGGGAGGCAGAGGCAGGCGGATTTCTGAGTTCGAGGCCAGCCTGATCTACAGAGTGAGTTCCAGGACAGCCAGGGCTACACAGAGAAACCCTGTCTCGGAAAAAAAACAACTCACTTTGTCTATGCTGCCAATTATAACTACAATCACTTTGCCTTTGACAATTCAGTGCTCCCATCTGGACCCTACAACTTTGGGGCCCAATTAAACACACCACATTTAATTCATCCAGCTGAGCAATAATGTCTCTAATCCTAAGATCTGACACGAGGAAAAGGGCAACAACAAAGCTCTTCAGATGTGTTGTGCCCCTCTCTCCATTTTGTGTCTTATAGGATCAGTGAAGTGTATGTCTTCTGGGCCTTCCTGTTGTGAAGGATTAGGTTTTACATAGCATACTCACTCTAGCATTGCAAATTCCCTGAACCTTAAAATCCCTTCATCAACACTAAGCCAAGGGATATCAGGCATCTCCAACTCCTTTTTCAGTAGGCCATCTTTTGACAAATCCAACTATGCAATCTTCCATATTAAACCTAGAATCTCTACTTGATGGGCCCAATATCAATAAATGCTGCCTGATCCATTAACCCACATCCCTAGAATCTATTCCCACACATATTTCCCAGACTTCTGCTTGAATGAATTAGCAAACTCATTAGGTTCCTTAGTAGTGTAATACACCTCCTCATGGAGTACACTTTCTGTCTCCCATTTAGGAGCCTACTTAGCCCTTAGTCTGGTTATAGGTCTAGAGGCAACTATTGGTGGGCCCTGAGAGACATCAGTATTATCTTGCCTGGCATTTCCTTCAGAGAAAAATCACTGCTGGTTTAGCAGGCAGTGAAGGATCAATTTCCCCAGTCAAAGGCAGAAAATGCAATAATTCAGGTTATAGGAGTACATCTTCTGCTGAGGGTGGAGAGACTACTTCCTCAGGTGAGATACACTTTTTTTTGAGGTAAACTCTTGAGAGTTAGTGGCAAAGTAGCCATTTTGCTCTACTTTTCTTACAAATACTCAAAACACTGATATTTAGATATATAGATAAATAGATATAATTTATTAGGATGTCTTACAGACTGTGGTCCTGCTAGTCCAGCAATGGCTGTCTACCAACAGAAGGTCCAAGAATCCAGTAGTTGTTCAGTCCATGAGATTTGATGTTTCTCCACTGATGTTATCAGTATATGCAGAATTCCATAGAAGTAAGTTTAATACCAGAAGGAATGGGCTTGCCAGCCAGAGAGAGAAAGCAAACAGTAAAGAGAGTTAAGTTTCCCTCTTTCCCGTTCTTTATATAGGCAGGTAACAGAAGGTGGAGCCAGATTAAAGGTGGATCTTCCCACCTCAAAAAATACAGATTACAAGTAGTGTTGGCATTTAGTCTAGGCTCTGTCCCACAGTTGCCTAGAAATAGCCAGGTGTGCCTGACTCACTATAAAAAGGGCTGCTTGTCCCCTCCTCTCTCTCTCTTGCTCCTGCTCCTCCTCTCTGCCCATTGCCCTACCCCCTCTCCACGTGCTCATGACTGGCCTCTACTCCCTCCCCCTTTCTCTCAACACCTCTCCCCATGCCCTGAATAAACTCTATTCTATATTATACATGGTCCCTCAGGGAAAGAGATGCCTCAGCATGGGCCCGCAGAGGCACCGTCTTCCCCCACACATACCTCGCCTCCACCAAACATATTCCTTCCTCATTATCTTTTTATAAAACACAACAAATAGGTCTTCCCACATCAAATGACTTATTAAGAAAAAAAATCCTTCACATATGTACAGAGCCTCTTGGGTTCTAGTTAATTCTAGATGTAGTCAAATTGACAACCAAGAATGGCCACTACACTAGGTACAGTGATACATACCTATAATCATAGCACACAGGAGGTAGAGGCAGAAGGATCCGACGTTCAGGGTTGTCCTTGGCTACCCTAATAAGTTCAAGGGCAACCTGAGATACATGAGGTTCTATCTAAAAAAAAAAAAAAAAATTTGACAAAAATTTAAAATAACTACTTAGGGCACTGGAGAATGATCAGAAACACGCAGAAGGTGGTGCCAAGTGGCTCATTTGTAGAAGGAAACTCATTGGAGTGAATTTCCTCCTTATACAGACTACTCACATGATAACTATCCAGTCAGTACTCAGTCAGCAGACAAGCTGTCTTGGATAGAAACACATAGTCTTGGGTTGAGAAATCAGAATTCAGAGGATCTGAGGGTAGAAATCAGCCAAAAGCAAGAGGTTCCAGTTCTTCCTTCACATAGACTCCACCAAACTCTAGCTAAGGCAGAAAAACTGAAAGAGTTTCAGCTGTTTGTTGCCTACTAAGGTAAGACAGTTTGAAGTTTGAGTTGGACCATGTTAACTACTAAAATTTAGAAACTAGAATACTTGGGCCGGAGAGATAGTTTAGTATTTAAAGTGCTTTGAGTTCCCCCATACCCACATAAAGGCCAGGTGGGTATGGCTGCTTGCTGGTTATCTCAGACTGGGAAGACAGAATAGCTAGATTAGCTATATCCATGTTTTCTGGATTTTTACCAAGAGTCCTTGCCTCAATTAATAGGTAGAAGAGCAATGGAGGATGATTGCCATCATCAACCTTAGACCTCTACACAATTGCATACATACACTCAAACCCATGCAGACACCAATACACACATATACATCATACACAGGCATGACAAGAAAATAAAAATCAAACTTCTTTATTAGAAGATAACAGATTTCTGTAGAGTAGGAAAGTGCATCTCTTGTGGTTAGGCAAGAAAAAATGGGGAAATATAACTGTTACTCAAGCAGGAGTCAACATTTTTTCCCATAAACAGTAACTATTTTTTAGCTCATCTGATTTGTTGCAGCTACACAACTCACTATTGTAGATGCAAAAGCATCTAGCAAAAGCATAGATATAGCTGTCCAATTAAGCCTATAAGCCATATTCTGCTCACCTTTGTTCAAAAGAAAATAGTTATTGGAAACCCACCAAGATAGCCTAGATACTGGAATCAGCAGAGAAAGATTTCAGAGTAGCTATTATCAAGACATAAAAGAAAAGGTAAACCATATCTGGAATGATGGAACAAATCAGTAGTCCTAAATCCATTCATATTACCAGTCACATTAAGCATAAATAGACTTAACATTTCTGGCAAAAAGCAGATTATAGAGTACATTAAAAAGCAAGACCCAAGGCCAGGCAAGGTGACACATGTACTTTTAATACCACCACCCAGGAGGCAGAGGCAGATGGCTCTCTGAATTCAAGGCCAGCCAAGTCTACATATTGGGTTCCAGGGCAGTCAGGTGTACATAGTGAGACCTTGTCTTAAAGGAAGAAAAAAAGAAGGTATAGGATATTGGGAACTGAACTGAATCCTTGGGAAGAACTGGAAGAACTCTTAACTGCCTAGTCATCTCTCCAGCCCCAAGATAAGTTTAATATGACAAAATGAGATTGAAATGTAATACTATCCACAAGTAAAGGAATGTTGGGGTGACAATACTAATAGAAAAAAGTGGACTTTGAGATGCAGCATGTTAACATAGATAACGAGACATATTTTAAGAGCTGGGGATATGGCTCCATTAGGACACTTGCTTAGCATGTGCAAAGCCCTGGTTTAATACCAGTACTGGAAAAAAAAAGGATGCATTTTTAAATGATATGGGTCAATTCATTAGGAAGACATTAACATTCATAAATGTATACATGTCCAAGTACAGAGCTACAAAAATGGAAGAAAATTATGAAGATTGAAGAAAGTATATAAACCCACAATAATTCTATTTGAGAATTTTAATTCCCTTCTTGGAAATTGATAGAACTGGAAGAAAAATTCAGTAAGGATATAAAAGGTCTTAACATTACCAGTCACTCTTAACATAATTACAATTTACAGAGTAATAACTTCATTGACTACAGAGTACCCATTATTACCAAAGCAGAGTGATAAAGTTCAACACCTTATTCTTTACTGGACTGTAAAACAAGTCTTAGTAAAATTTGAAGCTTGATTATATTTTCTATAATCAGTGAAATTAAATTGTGAGTTGTAACTATAAGACACAGAAAAAGCCTCAAATATTTGAAAATTAACACATTCCTAAGTTATTCATGAGTCGGGGAAAACCACAAGTTAGAAAAGATTCTACCTATGAATTACAATGAAAATAAAGTAAGATTTGTGGACAGCTTTAAGTAAATTTTTAAAACAAAACATGGCCAGGTGGTATCACACACCTTCTTCCAAGGCTGGAATTACAGATGGGCTACCACACCCACCTGGCATTTTATGGGGGTTTCGGGGGATCTGAACACTGATCCTCATTGCTTGCTTGCATGGCAAATGTGGCAAACAGTTAAGGGAAATTTAATGGATACTTCATGAAAGGAATATATTTGAATCATGACATAGGACTTAGTGAAATGTAGATTACAAGCACACTGAAATGCCACTGTACCCTCACTGGAATGACCAAAATTAAAAACTGATAATAAGGGCTGGGGCTTTTGCTTAGTGGTAGAGTGCTGGCCTGGAATGTGTGATGCTATAGGTTTGATTCCTAAACAAAAATCCTTGACAACACCAAATGTTGCTGATAATATAGAGTAGGGCTGGAAAGAAAGATGTCAGGGAACTTCCCATTGCTGTGTTGTCTTATGTCTTGGTAGGAGTATCTGTTACACAGCTGCATGCACTTAGCAAAAGTCATTAGATGGTATACTTAAGATTTATACACATCAGTGAGTATAAGTTTTAACTTAAAAAATGAAAATAAAATTTTCAGCTTAATGACATTGTCTTAGTCAGGGTTTCATTCCTGCACAAACATCATGACCAAGAAGCAAGTTGGGGAGGAAAGGATTTATCCGGCTTACACTTCCACATTGCTGTTCATCACCAGAGGAAGTCAGGACTGGAACTCAAGCAGATCAGGAAGCAGAAGCTAATGCAGAGGCCATGAAGGGATGTTTCTTACTGGCTTGCTTCTCCTGGCTTGCTCAGCTGGCTTTCTTATAGACCCCAAGACTACCAGCCCACAGATGGTACCACCCACAAGGGACCCTCCTCCCTTGATCACTAATTGAGAAAATGCCTTCCACCTGGATCTCATGGAGGCATTTCCTCACCTGAAGCTCCTTTCTCTGTGATAACTCCAGCTTGTGTCAAGTTGACACAAAACCAGCCAGTACAGACATGAATGCCAAAGTGTTTGTCGATTGTCTTAGGGTTTCTTTTGCTGAGATGAAACACCATGACCACAAAGCAACTTGGGGTTTATTTGACTCACATTCACACATCATAGTCCAGGAAGCTAGGACAGGAACTGAAACAGGGCAGGAACATGGAGGCAGGAACTGACTCAGAGGCCTTGAATTGTGCTGCTTACTGGCTTGCTTCTCCTGGCTTGCTCAGCCTGCTGCTTCCTTAGAGAACCCAGGACTACCAACCCAGGAGTGACACAACCTACAATGGACTGGACACTCCCCATCAATCACTAATTAAGAAAATGCCCTACATCTGGATCTTAGGGAGGCATTTTCTTAATGAGGTTCCCTCCTGTCAGATGATTCTAGCTTGTTTCAAGCTGACATCAAAACTAGCCAGGACAGGGATGAAGTGATTTTTGTGATACATTAAAAATGTTTAAAACCCTGAGTTCAGCCTTCAAAATTAAAGAAAGATAATTTGACAGATTAATTGATGGGTAAATGCTGTGCTCAGTCTTTTTTTTTCCAGTTTATTTTCACTTATTCTTTCCACAGCCCATCAGCATAGTGATCTTTTCTTCAGGCTGCAAGAAGCTATATTTTCATTCTTCCCATTGCTGACTCCCTTGTATAGATGAACAATACTTTTTCACTCTGGCAACTGCCAGACTGTGAATGGACATTTGGGTCATTACAGACTTCTCTTCTGGGAAATGATGGCATACTGGAAAACACTGTACAGCACTTGTGTTGTATCTAACCTATCTTTAATTTCTGAACTCTTTTATCATCTGTTCCCTCATTGTATATGATTTTCTTGTGGGATTTCTCTAAAATATTTTCTGCTTTCTCTAGGGACAGAATTGGAGTCTATATGATATACTGATTCTCTGAGCCTCCAACCCTGCCCTGAAGAACCTCTGGGATTGGAGTATGGAGTCTATCTACATGGTCTCTCTACAAAGGGAGTCTGGAGGCAGGAGTTCTATGGAGGGCAGGGCAGGTTGACAGGCAGACTCCACTTTAGGAGAAAGCAGTCTAGTTGACCCTCAGAGGCCAGAAAAGATGAGCTTCACATGGAGGAAGTTTGCTAAATATACATTTCTTGATAGTTTGTAAATCTCTTACTGTCTTTATTGGAGATTTCTTTCTTTTGGGGTGTCTGCACTTGTATTTCTTAGTGTGAAGGGCCAGGTTGCAAATACACTTACACAGCCTCTAGCAGAAGGGACATGACTCTCCAATGACATGTACCTGTGGCCTCCAGGTATATGTCATTGGAGAGCCATGCCCCTCCTGCTAGAGGCAAATCATATTAGTCATTGTTCTCTTGCTGTGAAGAGACATCATGACTCTTATACAGAAAAGCATCTAATTCGGAGCTTGCTTACAGTTTCAGAGTCTTAGTCCATTATCATGGTGACAGGAAGGATGGCTGCAGACAGGTGTGGTGCTGAAAAAGTAGTTAAAAGCTACATCCTGATCTGTGGGGCTAAGTGAGGCTAGGCCTTGCCTGGGTTTTTTAAGCTTAAAAGCCTACCCCAGCTACAGACTCCCTCCAACAAGGCCACACCTTCCAACAGTCACACCTCATAATTCCTCTCAAGTAGTGCCACTTCCTGATGACTAAGCATTCAAATATATGAGCCCATGGAGGCTATTCTTATATAAACCAACACACAAGAGAAATTACTCCTTTATGGGGGGGATGAGAACCTATTTCACAAGTTCCTTAGGAATGCTGGATTTTATCTAATCACCAGAAATCTGTCTATAGTCCATTTTGAGCTCATTTCTAGCCATTGACTACCTACAACCTAACATATGTATGTGCACCATGTCTGTGACTGGTGCCTGTGGAGGTCAAAAAGAAGGTGTAGGATCCCCCTGAAACTGGAGTTAATGGATGCTTGTGATCCACTATATGGGTGGTGGAAATTGAATCTGAGTCTTCTGCAAGAGCAACAAGTGTTGTTAACCTAAGCTTTCCCTCTGCTCCTGTCAAAGATTTTTTTAAATCTGCATTTGCTCTGCATTAGCCACATCTTTATATTCTTTCTCAAGCATTCATAATGACTAGTGCTAGTTCTAGTATCAGAAAATTTAGTCCAGTTCATGTTATTTTTTTCCTTTCACTTCATTTTATTTTGTGTATGCCTATGTGCATGTGTGTCACACCAAGTGTTTTATCTGCTGAGCCATTGCACTGGCTTTCAAATCTTGTATCTGCAAAAGCAGAGATCCTCTTACATTTCAAGTTTACTGCCTGTAGTGTCCAACTCTAATACTCTAATTACCTTGGGGACACTTGCATCTTTAATCTGGCCATGCCTCCCATTCATCTCCTTCCCAGTTTCAATGCCATGGTCAGTTGTTTGTACTTGGTCAATAAAGCGCCAGCTTTGGTAAAATTCAGTCATCTCTCTTGTCTGCTGTACACACAGTGAATATGGTTCCTCTTTAATATACTCCAGGTAAACCTCATGTTCACTTTTCTTTGGCAGGTATACTCCAGTTCCCCATGTCTCTGTTTGTCCCATCTCCTTTGGCCAGCACTGTGACAAATATATGAGGAAAACATAAAGGAGAATTGTATTTTGGCTCACTTTCCAAGGTCTCCCTTGATAGTCAGTTGGCTCCATTGTTTCTGAACCTGTGATGAGATGAGCATCATGGCAGAAGAGTGTTAGAGAAGTGCTTCTTACTTCATAGTGGCCAGGAGGCAGGGGAAAGCTCAGTGTAGGGGACAAAATACATCTCTCCAAGACATGCCCTCAGTGTCCTATTTCTTCTAGCTAGATCATATATAATAACATTTCTACTGCCTCCAAGTAATGCTGTCAAGTTATGAATCCATCAGAGCTCTCATGGTTAAGTCACCTCTCAGGAATTGGATCCACCAGCTCAAGATCAAGGCTTTGGCCAGATAGTGGAGAAGTAAAGTTGGGGGAAAGAGATACTTCCTATCAATTACAACAGGCTGTCATACCTCCTCTCATCTGGTAACTGCTCTATTTCCAGGAAGCAGGGGAGCAGCAGTCTAAAGAGAATGCCCACAGACTAGCATTGCACCCTCATGCTCTTGTTTGAGCGTGTATGCACACACAAACACACATTCACTCACTCCCCAATCTCCCTTATCAAGTGAGAGACCCAGCTCTGCAGTCTTGCTTCTGTTTCAGGATGTGTCTCCAGAGCTCTCTGGTATCAGGCTCTCCCCCCAGTTCCCTATAAATCTGTTCCTACTTCTTCCACCTCAGTGGCACTGTTTCTGACTCCTGCTCCCTTCTGGCTTCACCACTTCCCTTTTCCTTTCCAGTGACACCATGTCTCTCTCCATGCTTTCCTAAGCTCTTTGCTGCCAAAGCTAGGGCAGGCTACACAGTAAGGCTTCACTGATAATGACCTTCATATTGTTCAATACAGGTCCAGTTATCCTGTTCCAGGACATTTCAGCACCATTTGATCCTAATGTCTATAGAAGTCAGTCCCTTTCTTCTGTGAGTATCTGCATGAATGTCTACCTTCTCATGGAGCCTACCATGACTGGGCTTCTTTTCCTCCAACCATAGCTTTTGTCTCTTTTTAACACTATGTAGCTGACAGTGCTTATTTGGACTATCAGCCCATGGTAGGATATGCTACTTTAAGGCAGAGCTGTCCACTTGATTCATGATATGTCCCAAACATCTAGCTAGAACAGTGACTGGTGTCTAATGTAGTCATTCATCAGAGTCAGGAGAGTAACAAGGGCTTCCTGGATCCACCCTGACACATCCCTGTTTGATAAAGAAAAGGGTCTGTTTTAGGTCCTTGGCCCCTGCTCTGTCTTCTGTTCCTGGTATCACACAGCTAGCTCCCTTGTGGTTTTTTTTCAAGTCTATTCAAGGATCACTTTTCTACTATGACCTTCTCTGACCACATCCTTCTAGGTCAAAGTCTTCTTTCTCCACCCTTTCACTGCCAATCCTAACACTTGTCGCCATCTGCTACAAGCTGAATATTTTTGTTTGAACTCTTCTCCCCATACTACAGTCTAAGCCCCATGAAGGCAGAGGATTAGAGTATACAGATACTGCTATATCTCTAGTACCTAGACTCGTACATAACTATTGAATGGATAAATAGTTCTCCATTGGGACTTTGCCCTAAGGTTTTTGTCTTAAAATAAGCTGGACAGAATAAAACAGCCTGCATTACTGTTAGTTCATCAACTTCTGGATGGCCAACAAGGACACTATTCATGAGTTAATCAAACCTGTAGCTGTGAGTCAGAGGTACACAGAAAAGGGGAAATATGTGAGTTTGGGGTTATTTTGGGAGGGGTTGTAGTCACCCAAAGCAGAATAAATCAATGAGAGTCTAAATAGCACCCACACATTCTTCCTCCTTTTTAATATAAGTGTATGATTTAACAGCCCAGTTTCTCTGTTCAGCTTTGCAAAACAAGAGACATGAATTTTAAAGGCTATCAGGTGCCTCTGCAATCTGTGACTTCATATTTGTATAACAACATTTGTGTTTTGCCAACAGATGTACCTCTCTTAAAGTACCCATGAGAATAGCCTCTGTGGTTTTCTGTTTCACTAGAGGGAACTTTAGGAACTGATGAATGCACAGAGACTGGCACTACCCCCAGCTCCAGCCCTGGAGAATTTGCTACTCTATCTGGGCCCTGGCTAACCCCTGTAGGCATTTGTCACTGCCCCTTCCTTGCACATTGTTCTGCCCTCATGTTTAATGTGTTCCTTGAGCACAGAAGTGCACAGGTGACTTCCCTTCACTTCCCCAATATAGGAGAGCCTGTGTGTTGAGGTACCCAACAACTAGTCAATGAAAAGAAAGTATTTGATAGAGACTCCTAGGATGTCTAAGGGAAGAGGAAAGGCAGCAATTCCGTCTCATTCCTTAAAATCTGACCATTGCATCTAAGCAAGTATGTCACCTGTGCTTGGTGTCCAGGGTCAGTCACAAGGCTTCCTTCATTTGTAGGTGACTGCTGTAGCTTGAGAGTATGTTTTCTTTTCTGTGACTAAGTGAACTTTCTGAGTCTCAGCAATTTAAACACATTTAGTTTTGTTCTGGTAAGATTGAAAAGGAAGAGTTTGGTATTAATAGGTTTAAGCTTTTTATAGTTTTTTAGTAAAGTACATTTTCTTTGAAGAAATGATGTTGTAAGATTACTTCCTAGGAGACATAATTTTTTTAAGATTTATTTATTTTATTTATATGAGTACACTTTAGCTGTCTTCAGACACACCAGAAGAGGGCATCGAATTCTACTACAGATAGTTGTAAGCCACCATGTAGTTGCTGGAAATTGAGCTCAGGACCTCTGGGAGAGCAGCCAGTGATCTTAACTGCTGAGCCATCTCTCCAGCCCCGAGACATAATTTTTATACAGTACAATCTGAATTATCTTGGTTTGTTTTGTTTCTTGGATTCACTAAGAACCAATTCAAAAGCTGGTTTTGGGTTTTTTTGATAATACATAGGAAGGAAAATCTTTAACTTTATCGGGTTTTTATTTGTTTTGTGTATGTATCTATATGAGTATATCCCACATGATTGTGGGTGCTCACAGATACAAGAAGAGAGCATCAGATCCCTTGGAGCTGGAGTTGAAGATGGTTATGAGCCATCCAACATGGGTGCTAGGAACCAAACTAAGGTAGTTCAGTTCTATAAAAGCAGAAAATACTTTTAACCACTGAGCCAATCCCACTTGTCATTTTCCCAGTGGGTTGAATTACAGTAATTGTGATATCTTAGTGGAAAAGCAGTATTGCAAATAAACCTCACATTTGGCCTGTCATGCCTGTCTTTTGTTTTGTTTCTGTTCATCTTAATATCTCATTTGTATTGTAAGAATGAGCAGACATGCATGTAGGCAAAACAGCCATACACATAAATTTTTAAAGAATTCCCTTGCTAGGCATGGTAGTACATGTCTGTAACTCCAGCTCTCGAGAAGCTGTGGCAAGTGGATCTTTGTGAATTCAAAGCCAGACTGGTCCACATAGCTCTAGGTGAGATAAGCTGTGTAGTGAGAGACCTTGTCTCAAAAAGGGGGGAGGTGGCTAATAGAAACTATGTCTTATTTTTTGTTCCTGTGATAAAACACCAGGACCAAGGCAACATATAAAAGAAAGCATGTAATTTGGAACTTACAGTTTTAGGGAGCTAGAGTCCTCTCTGCCTCTAATATGTGGAACAAGATGTTAGCTCTCAGATGTCCCTTCCACTGTGCCCTACTCCACCATCATGGACTCTAATCTTCTGAAACTATAAGCCAACTAAACACTATTTTATAAATTGCGTTGTTCATGGTGTTTGTCACAGTAATATAAAAGCAGCTAAGACAGATGGTTCAGTCATTAGGGCACTTGCTGTTCTTTCAGAGGACATGAGTTTGATTCTAAACACCTTGCTGGGTAGCTTACAACTTCCTATAACACCAGCTAGAAAAAGGGGCAATTGATACCTCTGGCTTCCATGGGTACTTCCACTCACTTGCACATTGCCCACACAGATATACACATAATTGCCAGGCATGGTGGTTGGCATGCCTTTAATCCTAGCAAGTGGGAGGCAGAGGCAGACGGATCTTTGTGAATTAGAGGCCAGCCTGGTCTGCATAACGAGTTCCAGCATAGGCAGAGCTATGTAGAGACCCTGTCTCAAAAAAAAAAAAAAGAAAGAAAGAAAGAAAGAAAAGAAAGAGGTACGTGTAATGAAATTTTTAAGACATTTCTCCATTGTCTACTTAGCCTAAAAACAGAATTAGGAGTTGATATTGCACTTATTGTTCATGTACCATGATATCTAGAGGTAGGTTTCCTAGGCCACTAGTAGCTCTGTGAGTGTATTACATCCCCAGGATAGTGTTCTAGCTATTGCACCCATCTTTCTGGACTAGAGGAAAGTCAAAAAATACCACCATCCCCCACCCTTGCAGGTAGCAGCTGTTTCCAGAGTCTGGCGTGGTGTGTGTGTGGGGGGGTGTTGCATATATATGCAGGCATATCTTTAAACATTTAAGAACCTAAGATATTTTAGAAGAAATTACCATTCTAATAAATTAACTCATTAATGCTTTCATATTTTTAGGAATTAAAAAAATCTTAGTCTTAACATTGGGTAGCACAGTGCAATAAATTTTATAGCAGTAGAAACCCCCAATTATGACCAGTTTATAAGGGTTCCTTTCTGCCTGTATCTTTACTAACATTTAGTAGCTCAACAGCATCATGGTCAGAGAACCTAATATAGTGATACTAGTCCTTACTATTGGTTGATAACGACTTTGTGACCTTACATAAAACAGTCATGGGCTTGGCTGCCATCCTCAGCCTCTTGCCAGTTCATGGTAAGGCTTGGGTTTCAACTGACATCCCATTAGGTGGTGATAGGAATTACCAAGGACTTTTTTGACTTTCTGGTAGAAAGAGGTTAACATGAAGTATGCATTTTGTCAGATTTTACCAATATTTTTATTAGTGTATATTAATTTTACAAAATAATGGGGTTTCTTTATGATATTTTCATATAGGTATATGTTGTATGCCTGTTATCTCTCTCCCACACTATCTTCTCTTTTTTCCCCTCCTCCTTGTGCCCTTCCTTGGCCCAAAAATAGTACCTGATGAATTTTTGGTTTGGGGTTGTTTTGTTTTGTACTCTTCTGCCTCTTCTCAACTCACTGCCTACCCTACCACCCACCAGCCTTCTTCAAAACAAACTGGGTAAATAAGAAGATCACACAGCCAGATGGCATGTGCTCTGCTTTCAGTCCCCCAGTCTGGACACTCAAGAGTCTTCTGTCCTTCCCTACAGTACCATTATTCAGGGAGCTGCCAAGCTGTGCCATACTGCCCTTCTCTTCTCTTTTTCCCATCTTTTCCTTGACCCCTTTTACCATTGTCCTGAATCAAACACCCTCTTGAGGACTCCTGTGACCTTGTAGGCTTTCTTAGATATCTGTCTTTCACACAATCTCTGTAGTCAGATTGATCTCTCCCCTGCTTTAAACCCAAATGCTATATTCCTGTTTTTGAATGACATCAAGGCCCCTAATGTGACTCTTGCCTTTCTTTCTAGACTCTTCCCTATCCAGGTTAGATTCCCCCATCTCTGTACACCCATGCCTCATGCCAAATCTCCTGCCGCTCTTCCAACAGCCCCTGGTTGATTGTTTCCTATCCTGTGTATCTTAGAAACAGAAGGGCTATGACTCTCAGCATCTTTACATCCACAGCTTCTATCTCTTTGTCTTAGCCACTCTCATTCTGAAGGTGACTATATTGCACATGTTAACAACCTTCCTAGTGTCAGACTTTCCATCTCCTTGACCACCTCCATTCCAGTGACATCAGCTACACATTCCCGTACTCAAGGACTGGACTTTGTCATGACTAAAACCTGTTCCACCCACAGAGCCTAACACAGACCTATTGATGACAAGGATTTCCTGTCTGTCCAGCTTGTGTCGTCGACCGCTGTTCCATGTACCTGGGACTTCATTTGTGTTCTCTCCTCTCGTGAATCACATGCATCACCATAAAAATGTGTTTTAGAATTTCCTGTTTAGCCATGCAAACCTTCTTCAGCCTCTGTCTAGTCTCTATGTCCCTTTTTAATCAAACTCTTCCAGCATTCTCTGCTCATGGACCCTTCCCTCACCTCCTGTAATCGACTGTATAAAGGCATATAAACACTCCTGTGTTCCATGAAGTGACCTTAGCAGTCTCCAGTGGACCTTCACGTTGTTATGGCCAATAATAAGTCTCTTTTTTGGCATTGTGTTCAGTTCTTTAGAAAACTGTTATTTTGTACCTCTTCTGGGACTCCACAGTCTCCAGGTAATATTTTGTGTTTGGAGAACTTCTCACCCTACCTTAGGAGTTTGAATGGAGGCCAAATAACCTCTATAATCACTGCAAATGCCAGTTGCTTGTTTATGTAGCTTCTCTTCAACTAACACAGCAGCTGGTGAACCACATCCCAAGAGTTAGCTCTGGCTCACTGCCTGATTGGTTTATTTGTGACAGTCTTGCTGTGTAGCCCAGATTGGCCTCCAATCTCTGATCTTGCTGCCTCAGTCTCCAAAGTGCTGGAATTATAGTTATGTGTCACCATACCTGGCTGCCACTACTTGTAAAATTCTACTGGAACTCAGCTCAGCCATTCATGCTTTGTTTTTGTCTGTGTCCCTGCTACAGCTCTTAAGTTGAATGATTATAACAACTGTGTAGCTATCAAAATGAAAAAAAGTTCCTGAGTCCTGTGCAAGGATGTGGATCAGGCTCTGCCAGTGTTCCTCACCTGATAAGAGGAGTGGGCAGGCTGCCAGAAAGATGAGCTCCAAAGCCAAAGTTCTGTCCAGTGTTTCCCCCAAGCAGAGTTGCAGAGACAAGGCCAGCTGCCCCAGGTCAGATTGGCAGAAGGATTTAGAGTGTGTCTGCTCATTGAGTAATTTTAGGGTTAGGGTTAAGGAGACTCTTGTCTTCAATACCAAGAAGAGGGTTGGGGAGATGGCTTAGCAGTTAAGAGAGCTTGCTGCTCTTGCAGAGGACCAGACTTAAATTTATAGCACTCACATTAGGCAGCTTTTGTCTCCTATAACCCCAGCACCAGAAAATCCAGTGCCAGCCACACATGCACAAACCCAAACACGGGCATATGTATAAATACATTTGTTTTTATTTATTATCTTTAATCTGTTTTTTTTTTAACAGTCCAGTTGTTAACCCCCTCCTAGTACTCCCTCCCACAGTTCCTCATCCCATTCCTCCTCCCCCATCTCCAAGAGGATGTCCCTACCCCACCAGACCTCCCCACTCCCTGGGCCTCAAGTCTCTCAAGGGTTAGGTGCATCCTCTCTCACTGAGTCCAGACCAGGCAGTCCTCTGCTGTATATGTGTTGGATATATGTGTTGGGGTCCTCATATCAGCTGGTGTATGCTGCCTGGTTGGTGGCTCAGTGTCTGAGAGATCTCCAGGGTCCATGTTAGTTGAGACTGCTGGTCTTCCTATAGGGCTGTTTTCCTCTCAACTTCTTCTAGCCTTTCCCTAATTCAACCACAGAGGACTCTGACTTCAGCCCATTAGTTGGGTGTAAGTATCTGCATCTGTCTCAGTCAACTGCTTGTTGGGCCTCTTACAGGGCAGCCATGCTAGGCTCCTGTCTGCAAGCACACCACAGTATCAGTATTGGAGCCTCCCCTAGAGATAGATCCCAACTTGGGCCGGTCACTAGACCTCCTTTCCCTCAGTCTCTGAACTACCAAAAGAGGAGAAGCCTGCTAGAACACAGAATCAAAGGCCCAAGGGAAAGTGAGGAAACAAAAGTTGCTTACAATATAGGCTTCTCAGAGGAAGAAATGAATGAATGAGTTAATGGATGAAAAATAAATGTCTGTATAAGCAGTGACTCTGACATTTTCTCTCTTCTTATCTCATTTATGAGGTCAGTCTGTGGGAAAGACATGCTACCTGGATCTTTTGACTTTACCAAGTTTGTAATCTTGGCCTGATTCCCCAGTGAGTCCTAGAGTAGCCATTTCATCCCTGTTCTGGAGCCTTTCTAGCTACTTGATGAGTCTTCCCTAGCTCCTGGCATCGATCTTTTATGTTCATCAAAGCTGCTATTGTGGAATACCAACCATATCAGAAAAAGCAGCAGCAGATGCTTTATGCTGGTAGAGAGTCTTTTTGATGGCCCAAGTGTGGCATGAACAAGATACATAGATGGTTAAGGGACATTGGATAATGCATGAGCAAGTAAGTTAAGTGAGTGAGATGGAGCAACACATAATGTTCCTGGAAGTCTTACACTAATGGCATGTACCACCATGTCCTAGTTCTAGGATGACTTCTATTTAAAGCCTGCCACTAGCTACTAAGCATTCAAGAAGCATTTCTGCCACCCCACTTTATTTCTATCTAGTTCCAGAACATTTTAAGTACCTCTAAAGGAAAAGCAGTCTGGCAGCTTCTCAGAAGGTTAAACATAAGAGTAACCATATGCTGAAACATCACTCCCAGGTTTATAGATAGAAGAGAATTAAAATGTATGTGAGTATTCATAAAATAAATTAAACTTGTATGTGAGTATTCATAGAAACACTATACCTAATAGCCAAAGAATGAAAAGAATCTATGTGTCCATCAATGGATTATCAGGGAATTTTAAAAATTGTGTATATATAGTATATTACTGTATGTTTATGTAGGTGTGCAGGTCTGTGTGGCCCTGAGTACATGTGTGAAGCTAGAAGAGAATGTCAGGTGTCCTGCGTCACTTTCTGCTTTTCTCCCTTGAAACATGGTTTATCAGCTTCCTGAATCTGTATACCTCCACTCCCCATCACCAAGATGCAAAGTCAGGCAGATCTCTGTGAGTTCAAGGACAGCCTGATCTACAGAATTCCAGGACAGCCAAGGCTATACAAAGAAACCCTGTCTTCAAAAAAACAAACAGGAATAAAGTTCTAATCCATGATACCCTAAAGACATTATGCTATATGAAAGAAAAGAGCCATGGGCCACAAAAGGCCACAAACTGTATGATGCCACTGAATAAAGAAATATACATAACAGGCCAATTCAGTAACAGAAAGAGATAAGTGGTTGTTAGGGACTGAAAGGAATTAGAAATAAAGTTAGCAACTATCTATGGATATAGGGTTTCCTTTGAGAGTTACTAAAATATGTAGGACTAGATAATAGTAATGGTTGCTAGATGCAACTAATGTTAAGCTTTATGCTTGTGTTTATTTTACCACAGTTTTTGTGATAATGAACTGCCCTGAGGATATTTAGCTAATAATATACAACCTGACCAAAACCCCTAGTTGTTAAGATTCTTGAACTAAATTCCTTTCTGGGGGGCCTGCAACATACCTATTGTATCAGCACTTGGGAGGCAGAAGCAGGAGGATCATAAATTGCAGTTAACCTGTTTTTTAAAGCATAGCAAGAATCTGTCTTTTTTTTAAAAAATGTGACTGGGAATATGGCTCAATTGGTAGAGTGTTTTTCCTGGCATGCATAAAGCCCTGATTTTAATCTTCAGCACCATATAAATAGGACATGGTGGCATCCACCTGTATCCCAGCACTCAGGAGATGGAGGCAAGAGGGTCAGAAATTCAAGATCATCATAAGTTATGTATATGCATTCACACATGTATACATACATAAAAGTATAGTTCAATCTGAGCCTAGTGGCACAGGATGGTAATCCCAGCTACTCTGAAGGCTGAGGCAGAAGAATTACACATTCAAGTCCTGCCTGAATTACACATTCAACCTGCATTCAAAAATTTTTTGTGAGACCCTATCTCAACATAAAAATTTTTAAAAAGAGCTAGGGATTTAGCTACTGGTGGAGCACTTGCCCAGCACGAATAAAGCCTGGGTTCAATCCCCAACATTGCAAAAAAATAAATGAGTATATTATACAAGTCAGTGGCATCAAGTATATTCACAGTGTTATGGAACCATCATATATAGTAATTCCCAAACATTTTCATCTCCCACCACCCTGGGAGGGAACCCTCATATCCATTTGTAATCACTCCTTATTACCCACAGCCCTGGCAAATGACTTTCTGTTACTATGGATTTGCCTGTACATTTTATTTAAATAGAATCAAAATGTGTGGACTTCTGTGTCTGGCTTCTTTCACAGAATGTTTTCTCGAGACTCATCCATGTTATACTGTATCAGAATTCCTTTCTGTTTTAACATTAAATAACATTCCATTAGCCGGGCAGCGGTGGCGCACACCTTTGATCCCGCACTTGGGAGGCAGAGGCAGGTAGGTTTCTGAGTTCGAGGCCAGCCTGGTCTACAGAGTGAGTTCCAGGTCAGCCAGGGCTACACAGAGAAATGCTGTCTCAAAAAAACCCCAAAATAATAACAATAATAACAACAACAACATCATTCCATTGTACTGAGAGGTTTTTCTCAATTCATCCATCAGTAGACACTTGGATTGCTTCCACCTTTTGATTCTTAGGGGTGAGGGAGCTGCTAACAGCATATAAGTATCTATTTGCAGGCTTGTTGTCAGTTTTTTGGAATCTGTACTTCAAATTGGAATTGCTAAGTCATAGGAATTCTATATGTAACATTTTGGCCTCAGAGTTGTCAAGACTTTTTCACTACAGAACTTTTTGTGTTGTTTTGTTTCATTTTTGTTTGTTTGAGGCAGCCCAATCTCAAACCCACTGTGTAGTCAAGGATTGTCTCTAACTTCTAGTCATTCTGTCTCTGCCTCCCAAGTGACAGGATTACATACAGGATTTTATTATTGTTTTTTAACTGACATGGTGGATTTGTGTTTAGGTTTTCATTTTATATAAGATGTACTATAAAGAATTGTTTTCCTTTAGTCTTTATATTTACTTGAATTCAAATATATTTGAATAGTCTCTAACAGTCACTTAGATATGTTTAAATGAAGACAAGTAGACAACTCCCTTAAACTCATGCTTTGTACTTCTGATATACTCATGATCCCTTATACTCATCATATATGCAAGAACTTTCATCCACTCAACTCAGTTTCATCTCAATAAATTTTACTAATGTGAAAAGATTTCAGACTTTAATTATATTTCTTTAGGCTAATTAAGACATAGGTCGTATCTTGGATCTTCTCAATTGGAGAGATTTTAAAGTGCTTACTAAATTTAGATCAGACTGAAGTTCAGACTCTGCCATTGTAGCCTTCAAGCTGTAACTGTTCCCCTCTTCCTTAGAGACCTTAAAAAAGACTCTTCCAGTGCCAGTTTGATTTCAGGGATATTTAAACAGCTGAAGCTGTCATTCCAAATTGGTGCTGCCTTTATATTACTACATGCAGAGAAGCCTCCCTGACTCAGAGATTCTACCAGCAGATACTGAAAGTGGAAAGGAGTGCAACAACTGAATCATACTGTAGGATGGAAGCAACTAGTATAAAGAAACTATCTTGTTCTCTGGTCCCATACTGTTGTGTGTGGAAGTAGCCTGTATTCTGCCCTAAGTCCATGGAGGCCTTGTGTGGTGTTTTGACTTTGTTATTCCATGAGATAACTGGAAAAGAAGGGGGCTGACAACATTCTCTCCTGAAATTGGCCTAGTGCATACATACATGAGTGAAATTAGACCTAGAATGTTGCTAAGTTGCTGTAATTGTCCTAGGGCACATGCAAGAGAGGGTAGGAATTGTGCTGGGTTCCAATTCAAGTGAAAATGTTTCAGCTGGTGATTTCACCTGGCTTCTTAGTCAGGGTTTCTATTGCTGTGATAAAACACTATGACCAAAAGCAACCTGGGGAGGAAAGAGTTTATTTTATCTTACAACTTAAAAGTTCATTATTCTAGCCGGGCGGTGGTAGCGCACGTCTTTAATCCCAGCACTTGGGAGGCAGAGACGGGCAGATTTCTGAGTTCAAGACCAGCCTGGTCTACAGAGTGAGTTCCAGGACAGCCAGGGCTATACAGAGAAACCCTGTCTCAAAAAAAAAAAAAAAAGGCAAGTGCTTTACCCAGCTCAAAAGTATAAGTTCTTAAAGGAAAAGCTAGGGTGGAACCACGACAAACATGTGGTTTGGTAACCAGACCCTCCCCAACCTTGTCTTCTGCCAATTCCAAGCCACTGATTCCAACATGCTATATTGCTAGTTTATTCAAAATCTATCTGAAGTACCAACCTAGCCTCTGGTCAGAGATATAGACATTAAAAAAAAAAAAAAAAAGCAGATGTAGCACACAGTCTGTGCCCTGACTTCACTTGGCATATGTTTATTAAGTGTTACTCTTTTGCTGAGCACTGAGCAGGGAGATGGGAATTGGTGTGTGCAGTGGTATATTTTATGTTCATCGAGAGTGGGGGATAATGTGCTCTGCTTCCAGGGCATTCAATGAGAGAGGCAGGAGCAGGAAAGGCCTCTGAGAAGTGCCACCTTAATCTACAGGATGAAAGATCTCCAAGTGAAATGGCAGGAAAAAGCAGGCCTAAAGCTGATACATGGAGGATATCATGAGTCACTTTTCCTTCTGGGGAAGGACATCACAGTGATTAATAGTATAAGACACAATTAACAAAGGCAGTTGATAAATACACATATTTGTAGTGTTATTAAATCCATTGTAAGTCCTTTTACCTGGCCATAAACTGAACAGTGACCTCAGACAAGTTCCTTTGTGTAGTTGAGCTTCCTTTTTCCTTTATCTGTGAACATTCCAAAGTTGAACATGGTGGTTTTCTGGGGATACTTCCAACTCTGAACTATGTAAACATGTGAACTAGATGTTTGGTTCTTCAAAAAAATCATAGAAAGATGGAGGGACAGGAGTTGGGGACTAGAGAATAACAAAAGAAACACATGTGTGGTCTGATGAGAGGGAGGATAAAAGGGTATTTGGTTTCTTTGGAAATGTACTTCACTAAATATCACAGACCCTCTTGGAGGGCAACCTTGGGAAGTCATCTGACATCACAGCCTAGCCCTTCTCCCTTAGATCCTATAATGATGACCACTCGCCCTAAGACTGAACAGGCCCTTAGACAAGTGTCAGCTCATTGGAATGGCATCATTTGTATCCTTTTTATCTTCATTCCACATCCAGAAAGAATCCAGGCTGCTTTGTGGTTTTTGTTAATTTTTTAAATTTATATGTACATGTGTGTTCCTGCTTGTCTGTATGTGCACCACATGCATGCAGGAGCCAACAGAGGCCAGCAGCAAAGGGTGTCAGATTCCCCACAACTGGAGTTACAAGTGATTCTGAGTGGTCATATGGATGCTGGAAAGCTGAGAACCAAACCTGGTTTCTCTGCAAGAGCAGTAAGTGCTCTTAACCACTGAGCCATATCTCCAGCTCCGTTACTTGTTTTTAAATAGAGAAATAGCTGGCATGATGGAACTTGTTTGTAATCCCAGCACTGAGAAGAATTGAGGTCAGGTGCTGGTCTTAGCTACAGAGTGATTCATGGATAGACCAATCTCAATATTTCTTCTTCCTCCCTTTTCCTTCTTCCTTAACTAGCAATGAGAAAATAGAATCCCAAACATCTGTGTGCCTTTCAGTACGCAGAATTAAAAATCACCATGTAGTTGTTATTTGCTACAAATTTTTTCAATATGAAAGGCTGCAGGCTGAGGATATAACTCAGTTGATAAAGTACAACTGGGGCTCCCACATTTGTAACTAGTAGCTGTGGAAATGCTGTTGAGTGCCTGTTCCTCACCCAGACTTCCCTTTCTCATTCATTGGCACTGCTGTCTGCCCACAATTCTTAACTTAGTTCTGCCTTGTTGATTCCCCCGCTATACAGATCCCAAATTCATTACTGCCTACATTCTTGGCCATGCCTAGGCTATTGCTAAAAGTTTTTCTTGACTCTCCCTCCCCCACCCCCACTGTTTTTATACTCCCATTCCTAGCTTTACTGGCACTACAGGATGCCCCAGAATCAGACTCACCCATTTCACCTTTGAGCTGGTTTAGTGTACATACTGCCCCTGGAATATTAACTGTTGGCTTTGGAATATATCCCACTACAGAAGTACTATGGTCAAAAGTTAGGGTTTTGTTTTTTTGTTTTTTGTTTTTTGTTTTTTTGTATAACAGTTAAGTTCCTTTGTTCCTGTTTGCATGCATTATAATATAGTTTTGTTACTTTTTAGTTATGTACATATTTATGTGATTCATTAAACAAAAATATATTCTGAGATGTGTTCAACAAGAGTTCTTACCTTGTTTTCACCTACTCTAGACTTCATTAGTTTCTAGGCTAGCCTAAAATCCTGTACACCTGATCTATATGGGAAATGTGTCTGCAGTTTGTTTTGTTTTGCTTTGTTTTGCTTTGTTAAATCAAAAAAGATCATGATACTCATCTAGCTACACAACCTTCCAGTATGTAGGCATCCCGTAGTTGATTCTCCAAGTCTCCTTGGTGATAAGGCCCTGAGAGGCTTGCATTCTTAGCTAGTGAAAATAAAATTTTAGTGAAAATTATTATGCCTTTGTTGTTAGATTTCTAGAAGGTGTTCCTTTGCTCATGTAGTTTATATTTGATGGTGGTTAACATATTTCAGAATATAAGTGAGAATTCCAAAGAAGCCAGCCTGCTCTGTTAGTCTAGTAGTTTTCTCAAACTCAAGTTCAGAATCAGGGGAGCAGCCCTGGTATTCAAAAGGGGCCTGTGAAGTTACATGCACATGATGAGTACCTATTGGTCTTTGTCTTGCCAGCCTTGCTGGTGAGTATCCCCTTCTTTTCTTCTGTCACTGAGAGCTTCTCAATAAGCCAGTCTGAAGATTGAAGTGTGAGCAGACCACAGGCTTCCAGATGCACATCATAGCCCTAACCTAATTCTCTTAGTTTTAGACCAATAGGCAGCTGCTACTTCTTTCCAAACCTTCCTTAGTCTGGCCTGTAGCTCAGAGGTGCAGTGCAGTGTGGCCAGATTCTAGTCAGAGAAAGACTCACTGTGTCTCCCTACAGTGGTAATTAAAAGCATCAGAGATAGGCTTTGAACCCTAAAGTACATGAAGGGACCCCACAAAGAAAAACCAAAACCTGTAGAAGGAGGCTATCTCTATCCACAAGAAAGAATAAGCAGGTGTCCTGTCCTGGAATATGGTAGTTGCCATATTCTATACACTGTTCTATCACACCTTTCTCGTTTTTCTATTTCTGCTAAGGCTAGGGTTTTGTTTTTTGTTTTGATTCAAACACACACACACACACACACACACACACACACACACACACACACACACTTTGGTTTGGTTTGGTTTTTGGCATTTAGGTTTTGGGGGGGGCAGGGAGATCTTGTGGTAAAGATCCATGTGACCCAAGATCCTTTTTTCTCATATTGGAACACTAGGCAGCAGTTGCTATTTGCCTGAGTTAGCAATAGTTATACAGTACCTTGGGGCCTTTTGTCCATAATTCTCACAGAAAGAATGCCTCAGGGATGAGATTAGCTACTGACTTTTGAGATGACGAAAGTGGGGCTTACACTGCTGAAATCTCTTGCTGGGGTCCTTATTTTGAATTGGAAAGTCAGGAGGCTGGAGCAGTGACTCAGAAGTTAAGAGCACCAGCTGCTCTTCCAGAAGACCTGGATTCAGTTCCCAGCAATCACATGGTGGATCACAACTATCTGTAACTTCAGTCCCAAGGGATCTAATGCGCTCTTCTGGCTTTGCTGTTTTATTTTATTTATCTTATGTGTTTTGTCATGTGGCAAGCCCAGGAGGCCATTAGGTGCAAGTTATAAACTGATTTCTGCCAGTGGTATGTTAAGCCAGCCCTATGGTGCTTATATTACAGGGAAAAAAAAAAAAAAAAAAAACATGTGCCACGTTAACAGCACTAGAACTAGGGTTTGGAGAAGTATGATAAAGGTCAAATGTGTTTGACCAACATCACCGGCAACCTAAAGCTGCTAAAGGAATCTTTGGGCCCCAGCTTGGACCAAGGATATATTGTCCTAGGGAAGTTACCAAAATCAGAGAGAATATGCAGCAGCCAGGGGTCTCATGTGTGGCCCTCAAGCTCACCTACACTCACTACTGTGCAGACAGCTGTGTTCTCTGTAATACTTACATATTTGTTTAATACTTCAGGGAGGAAAAGTCAGAAGACCAGGATCTCCAGGGCCTCAAAGACAAGCCCCTGAAGTTTAAGAAGGTGAAGAAAGACAAGAAGGAAGACAAAGAGGGCAAACATGAGCCACTACAGCCTTCAGCCCACCATTCTGCAGAGCCAGCAGAGGCAGGCAAAGCAGAAACATCAGAAAGCTCAGGTTCTGCCCCAGCAGTGCCAGAAGCCTCTGCTTCTCCCAAACAGCGGCGTTCCATCATTCGTGACCGAGGACCTATGTATGATGACCCCACCTTGCCTGAAGGTTGGACACGAAAGCTTAAACAAAGGAAGTCTGGCCGCTCTGCTGGAAAGTATGATGTATATTTGATCAAGTAAGTAAGAGCAAGTCTTGTGTCTACAGAACAGGGAAGGCCAGGTGGATGGGAAGGCTAGGGTGGAAAAGGTTTATTGCACTGAAATGGCTTCCCAAAGAGGCTGAACACCATGCCTTGGTTAAAATGCAGGAATGTTTTGGTGGCCGATTGAAGGTGGGCAGGTCCTCTGTTTTCAGATCCAGCTGTTTTGGCTTCTGAGCAAGCTGTAACATGGTTTATACCTATGTATCTGGCCCAGTTGTGCACCAGTTTGTTCCTTGTTTACTTAGAATATCTTAGAAGAAAGCTTGTCAGTACATTTTCTATCTCAGTCTCTATGTTGTCAAAAAGCTTCTGACTATTGTTCGTGTCTCTCTTTTTGTCTCTACAGTCCCCAGGGAAAAGCCTTTCGCTCTAAAGTAGAATTGATTGCATACTTCGAAAAGGTGGGAGACACCTCCCTGGACCCTAATGATTTTGACTTCACAGTAACTGGGAGAGGGAGCCCCTCCAGGAGAGAGCAGAAACCACCTAAGAAGCCCAAATCTCCCAAAGCTCCAGGAACTGGCAGGGGTCGTGGACGCCCCAAAGGGAGTGGCACTGGGAGACCAAAGGCAGCAGCATCAGAAGGTGTTCAGGTGAAAAGGGTCCTGGAGAAGAGCCCTGGGAAACTTCTTGTCAAGATGCCTTTCCAAGCATCGCCTGGGGGTAAGGGTGAGGGAGGTGGGGCTACCACATCTGCCCAGGTCATGGTGATCAAACGCCCTGGCAGAAAGCGAAAAGCTGAAGCTGACCCCCAGGCCATTCCTAAGAAACGGGGTAGAAAGCCTGGGAGTGTGGTGGCAGCTGCTGCCGCTGAGGCCAAAAAGAAAGCCGTGAAGGAGTCTTCCATACGGTCTGTGCATGAGACTGTGCTCCCCATCAAGAAGCGCAAGACCAGGGAGACAGTCAGCATTGAGGTCAAGGAAGTGGTGAAGCCCCTGCTGGTGTCCACCCTTGGTGAGAAGAGTGGGAAGGGACTGAAGACCTGCAAGAGCCCTGGGCGTAAAAGCAAGGAGAGCAGCCCCAAGGGGCGCAGCAGCAGTGCCTCCTCACCACCTAAGAAGGAGCACCATCATCACCACCATCACTCAGAGTCCCCAAAGGCCCCCATGCCACTGCTCCCACCCCCACCCCCACCTGAGCCTGAGAGCTCTGAGGACCCCATCAGCCCCCCTGAGCCTCAGGACTTAAGCAGCAGCATCTGCAAAGAAGAGAAGATGCCCCGAGGAGGCTCACTGGAGAGTGATGGCTGCCCCAAGGAGCCAGCTAAGACTCAGCCCATGGTCGCCACCACCACCACAGTTGCAGAAAAGTACAAACACCGAGGGGAGGGAGAGCGCAAAGACATTGTTTCATCCTCCATGCCAAGGCCAAACAGAGAGGAGCCTGTGGACAGCCGGACGCCCGTGACCGAGAGAGTTAGCTGACTTTACATAGAGCGGATTGCAAAGCAAACCAACAAGAATAAAGGCAGCTGTTGTCTCTTCTCCTTATGGGTAGGGCTCCGACAAAGCTTCCCGATTAACTGAAATAAAAAATATTTTTTTTTCTTTCAGTAAACTTAGAGTTTCGTGGCTTCGGGGTGGGAGTAGTTGGAGCATTGGGATGTTTTTCTTACCGACAAGCACAGTCAGGTTGAAGACCTAACCAGGGCCAGAAGTAGCTTTGCACTTTTCTAAACTAGGCTCCTTCAACAAGGCTTGCTGCAGATACTACTGACCAGACAAGCTGTTGACCAGGCACTCCCCCAAAAAACACCCCCCCCCAGTGTGCTCATTAGAGAGGGCAGTTGAGAGGACACTCCCATTTTTGGTGCCATTGATGTCCTGTCCATAGCTTCCCTGACTTTTACACCACCCCAACTCTCAATCTGAGGGACTGGGAGGTGTGACACAGGAGAAACTGTGGGACTCTTGGGAGAAGACTATGAAGTTGGCCAGTGATTGAGGCCCAGTAATTCCAACTGTGGTAGCACAAGTCTGGCTCCACACCAACCCAATCCAAAACTGACAAGGATATTTTGCAAAAAAGGAAAGTGGCACCTGTCTGATGATCCAGCTCTGGCATGGCTAGAGGTGAGTCCTAAACTGCTGGCTTATAAACTAGCCTGAGCCACAGAAGAAGATGGCCCATAGTGAAGTGTCATCATCTGTTCACAAGGCATGCTCCCTTAGAAGATATGCTAAAGAGGTGCCATGGAGGCAGCAGGACAAAGTACAGGCAGGCTGGGTGGGGTCAAGCCAGGCCTAGTGCCACAGAACAAGAGAGCAGTCTGTGACTAGTAATTAAGGGGGAAGAAAGGAAAATATACTTCCAATTACTTTCCAGTTCTCCTTTAGGGACAGCTTAGAATTATTTGCACTATTGAGTCTTCATGTTCCCACTTCAAAACAAACAGATGCTCTGAAAGCAAATGGCTTGAAATGGTGACACTGTCCCACAAGCCACCAGACATGGCAGTGTTCAGAACTACCTGTATCTGTATATACCTGTGCTTGTTTTAAAGTGGGCTCAGCACATAGCGTTCCCACGAAGCTCCGAAACTCTAAGTGTTTGCTGCAATTTTATAAGGACTTCCTGATTGCTTTCTATTTTGTCCTTCCATTTCATGCTTTCATTTCTTCCCCTAGCTTCTAGTTGTTTCTTCTGTTCCAGGCAGCTGCAGTGCTGAACCACATGCTTACCTGACAGCAGTCAGCTGCAGCCCTAGGATTCTTCCTGCCCTTTAACTTACCATTGCCAGTGCCAGGTATCATGTTTAACCTTGAGCAAGTGCTGGGTTCTTCTGAGCCCTCCCTAGCCTCTATGAAGAACAAGAAGGTAGGAAGCTCTTGCTCTTGCTAAGACAATGTCAAAAGGTTTTCAGACCCTAAATAATGAGCCTTTTCACCTTCTACTCTAGAAAAGTGAACTAGAGAATCTAGGTCACATATGGTAGCTGAAGGAGATACAGAGAGGCCCCTATGGCCTGCCAGAATCATTGCATAGCCCAGCAGGGGCTCCATGCTCACTACCCTTGACCCTACTCAGAAGTCTAATGTCAAACTTAGTGTGGGCAGGGGACCTGTCAGGACAGATGCAGACCTGATCAGGGAGTGACACCGGGGCCCCTGGACCTTCTTCTGACAAACACACACACACACACACACACACACACACACACACACACACACACACACACCAAGTCTTTTTCTAATGGAATTCTTAACCTCTTGCTCACTGGGGACTGGACAGTGTCAGCACATCCCATATTTCAACCTCTGCTCCATAAGTATAGTGGTGAATTTTATAGACTTGACTTTGCTGTGGGGTTTTAAATGGTCAATTTTTATTTGGGATCCCAAAGTTTTAACCTTCGTTCAGGAAGTCCTTATCTAGCTGCATATCTTCATCATATTGGTATATCCTTTTCTGTGTTTACAGAGATGTCTCATCTATCGAAATCTGTCTGACTGAGAAGTACCTTATCAAAGTAGCAAATGAGACAGCAGTCTTATGCTTCCAGAAACACCCACAGGCACGGCCCATGTGAGCTGCTGCCATGAACTGTCGAGTGTGTGTTGTCTTGTGTATTTTCGTTAACGTTCCCCAGCTTCCTTCCTGCGGTGTAATCATGGAAGAGTGAAACATCATAGAAATCGTCTAGCACTTCCTGGCCAGTCTTTAGTGATCAGGAACCGTAGTTGACAGTTCCAATTGATAGCTTAAGATAAAACCGTGTTTGTCTCTTATGGAATGGTTAGAACTAAGTGAGAGATCTTGCCCCATTCTGTTTGCCGAATCATAGTTGGACTTTCTAGCATATTTGTATCCATTTCCTTGTGCTATAAAAGCAAATCCTGCAACCAGCTTTCTGTCGGGCAGTCCTTTTGCCTGCTCTGCTTTTGATCCTCGGTCTTGCTTCTGGTTCCTCCCTGGAGAGGGAAGAGGGGTCGGAAGAGGAACTTTGGAGGGTCCAGGATATGTCCTTCTAAACTCCTGCTTCTTCCAATGACAAAAGGCCCCTGCTGCCCCACCCCAACCTGCCCCATGCACTCCTCAAGGACACCTTTCATAGCACCTAGCCAAGTTGACTCCAAGTTGTTTATTGTGGTCCACTTGGGATTTTTCCTGTTATACTTACTTAGTCCAATAAAACGGACTCCTAAGTTGGGGATCCCTCATCTTTGGAAGACAACCTAGGCTAATTAGACATTTACACTTGGGATTGCAGCACTTTGGGTGCCATTTTCTTTTATTTGGGCTTTATCTGCAGCTCCCTCACTCCCCCATCTTCCTGTATGTAGAACTGATTTAAAAAATGCAGGTGGTGGTGCCTGCAGCTCCTTAGGATTTTCTTCATTTCTTGCTTCTTTCTCCATTCCCTCATCCACAAATAAGGGCATCACTAGTCAGTCTCCTTTAAGCAGGCAGCTTTGGTGGGGTTTTTCCCCCTGGAAGCCAGGGACTCTATAGCTAGCTCTTAGGCTGCCTCTGCCTTGCAGTCAGGTTGACAGGAGGTTGGAGGGAAAAGCCTTAAGTCATGGGATTTTCACCAGCTGTGTCTGGCTCAGACCTGGAATGTGACCTTTATTTTGTTGTATTTAAACATTGTAAAGTATGAGTAGTATCTTTCACTGAATATGTGAAGAATACAGAAACTGACCCAACAGCTTTCAGATACCTGGGGCTAGGTCACTAAGGTCACATCCAGTCTTCCCTATCCTGTTCTAGTTGTTAGTTACTACCTCTCCCAGATAGATTGCTGTATATCCTCCAACTATGATCATCCTGGCCCAATCTTGCCCATTCTTGAGTCTGTCTTAACCAGTAGAACTGCTGCCCTTGGTGTGCAGTGAGTTGAGGACTCTTGGTCACAGCCAGGCTCTAGTAGTACAGCTCCTTTCTGCTGGTGCTGTATTTCCATATCAAAAGGCACAGGGGAGATCTAGAAATACCATCTCCTCCAGTCCATCAGTGCCAAACAAGCCCATGATCCCAGCATGGGTACAGACAACTCTGTTCAGTGCTATCACAACAGACTAGAGGCCATGAGCATTGGACGAGGGAACCAGAGCAACCCAAATTGCTGCTGCTTCACTCAGCATTCTGTTGCTCTGACAGTGATAAAACTAGGCAGTAACCAGAAACAGACTGCCAGGTTTGGCAGGGAAAGGAATTTCCTTAACTGACAGGACCTCTGGATTTTTAAATAAGTTGTAATAAGTGGCTCAAACCCATCCAGGAAAAAGCAAAAAGGTTGGAACTGACAAGATAAGACCAGCCAGATTTTATGCAGCCCAAGTGGAGTCCAGCTGTCCAAACTCTGCAGCACTTCTCTAACTACAGTCTCCTTCCTAGAGCATTCCAGTCAAGGCTCTTCAGGCTGAGGAGACATCACAGGTGCCAGTTCTTCAAGAAGACCTTTGTGCATCAGTTCATAGCCTATATCTTTGCCCCAGATTGTTTGTTGATTCAGGTTAACACTACAGATTCTAGAGCAGATGACTGAGACTCAGAAAAAATAAAGCAGTTTCTAAAGCCCCTGTGGACTGTAGAATAGCAGAGTCCAGAAATTGGAGGGGCTAGGGCAGATGCAGCATCCACCACGCCTGAGTCAAGCCCTCTGCTCCATCCACATCCTCTTCTGGCTCTTCCTTCCTGCTCTCTGCTTCAGTGAACCAGCCCCACTCTGAAGAGATTTGTTGATTCTCTCCATTTTTATGTCTTTCTCTTTTAGGTACTATATAGAAAAGGCTTAGTCTAATTGTTATAAATTGCTAGAATACTGCCTCCCCCAGGATCTAAAATTATATGATAAAGGGGAAAACTTGAAACTAGGTCTGAACAATTTAGAAGGAAAACCTTGAAAACATTTAATAAAAAATTGCATTTTGATGTTTATGAATAAGAGGAGGCTTTTGAATTAACGCTGATCTATAAATACTTACCTTTGGCCTGAGGTGTCTAATGAGTGATCTGAGCAAAGGGAACTTAAGGCTAAAGCCTCCTGCATCAGAGGAGGTAGAACCAGGAGCCTCTTGAGATTTGAGGTGTCTTAGCATTGGAAAGCCACCCTTTAGGTAGCTGACCCCAGAATACCACTTCTGACCTTGTCATTTGGTATGGAGGTTAGTGGTCTGCCAGATGCCAAAGCTGCATGAGACCAGCTCTTGGTGTACCAATTTGAACACTCAGTAACCTAGAAGGCCCAGCACAAAGTGTCTGCTCTCTTATCTTAACTGAGCCTGCCCCAACACTACTGCACAAATTAGGGAGAGTTTGCTTCCTACAGAGTATCCCTCCCTAGGGCCTCCCCGTCCCTTGCAATCTACCTACTCCACCTTCAGGATCTTGGCACATATGAAATGGCTGTGTGGCAAGCACTTTGGCATGCCCTCCTAAACTTACCCCAGAGCCTCTACCTGCCTCCTTAAGCCTGCCTGCCTGCCTTCTGGGGAGGTGTTAGAGCCCGTAGAGTGGAGAGGAGAAAGAAGAGAGGAAGAGGTAGGCAGGTAGTGAAAAGGCTCTGGGAGGAAAGACAGGCCTCCAGGCTTTGCACAAGCAGGACTCAGCCCCTCATGAGAACTAAGTGTCATCTTTGAGTTTAAGAACATTTGGACAATTTGCAAATGACCTTTGCTCCTTGCTCCTCTCACCTTTTATCAGGCCCTGCTTAGCACTGAGAGCAAATGCGGTGAAAAGGCAAAGAGGTTTGGCTCCTGCCCACTGATAGTTCTCCCTGCAGTGTTTGTGTGTCAAGTAGCAAAACTGTTCTTCCTGGTGACTCTGATTATATCCAGTAACTTAGAGATTGTATGCATCGGTCTGCTTTGACTCTTCTATTCTGGGCTTTTGGTTTGTTTTTCAGTTTTGCTTTTAGTTTTCCTGTTTTTATTTTATGCACCAACTAGACACACAAAGCGGTTGAATTTTTATATATATATATATAATATATATATATAATATATATATATACAATATATATCTGTATATCGCACAATTATAAACTCATTTTGCTTGTGGCGCCACACACACACACACACACACACACAAAAAGCCTTTTAAAATTATACCTGTTGCTTAATTAATATTTCTGATAACCATAGAGTAGGACAAGGGAAAAATGAAAAAAAAAAAAAAAAAAGAAAAAAAAAAAAAAGAAAAAAACACATCTGTCTGCTGGTCACTTCTTCAGTCCAAGCAGATCTATGATCTTTTCTCGCTTCTTTCAAAGGCTTCCCTGTGCTAAGTAGAGGAAGCTCCAGGCTGCACGCAGGTTTTGTGCTTTGTTTCTCCTCTGTTGTGAAAGGGTCCCCAAGATTCTGAATACAGGACAGTTCATTTCAGCATGGGGTCAGGAGACAAGAGCACTCCCTTTACATGCTGAAGTCCAGAACTTAGTGGGCATAGACTAGTCCCTACCTCTAGGGATGGTGAGCTAGCATGCATGGGGGTGGCCCAACTCCCTTAACCTTTCCCTGGCCTGGGAGAGCCTGTGTACAGTAAGTCTGGCAGGCTTTCCCCAGTTAGCAGGGCTCAGAGCATTTCAAAACCCTCCAAACTTTGCTAAATCCAGGGACTAGAGAAGAGATAGGAGACTTGATCTGTCTCCAAACCCTGTAAATTGTACCAGGTAGAATGCCAGGGACTCCAGAATCACATAAAACAGCCCAATAGGTCTCCTCCAGAAAGTAGTGAAGACTCCAGAAACATCCCTTTCTCTTCTCCCCGCTCCCATGAGTAACTGCGTTTGCTTTTGTAATTCTTAATGAGCAATATCTGCTAGAAAGTTTAGCTGTAACAGTTCTTTTTGCAAAAGGATCATTCTTAAATAATTAAAAACACTCCTCCCCCCCACACACAAAATAAGAAGTCCAGAAACTTGTTCTTCCAAAGCAGAGAGCATTATAATCACCAGGGCCAAAATCTGTCCCACACCTCTAACCCATCCCCTCATCATTGCTTCTTCTGAAGCCAGAATACAGCAGAGATATTTGTAGGCCCTTTGGGTGGCTGGGCTACCCTTGGAGCTCTTGAAAGATGGGCTGGGGAAGCCTCTGAGACCCTATCCTAGGGCCTTGCTCCTCTAGGGAGTAATCAGTATTAGTAGAGTGTCACAACATTATTCCCCAGCCTGCATGGGATGGGGGCATAAGAGGTCAAAGGGTTGTTGCCACTACTACTTACTTGGCCACTGACAGATAGGTGACCATGTATGTCCATATGCATGTCTTATGGCTGATGAGAGATCAGCACCCAAGTTTGCTTCACCTGGTGACCTCTAACCCTGTCTGGATGGAGCAGGCCACCTGGTTCAATGTTTCTGGGCAGCTGGACAATGGAGTGCAAAAGGCTCGCAGAACTTGAAGCCTTTTCCTTACCTTGCTAGCGCAGCCTCCTTTTCCATTTGATTTGTCACTGCTTCAATCAATAACAGCCGCTCCAGAGTCAGTAGTTGATGAATATATGACCAAATATCACCAGGACTGTTACTCAACGTGTGCCGAGCCCTTTCCTTGTGCTGGGCTCCCTGTGTACCTGGACACTGTAATATGTGCTGTGTTTGCTCTCCTTCCTCTTCCTTCCTTGCCCTTTCCTCGTCTTTCTGGGGTTTTTCTGTTTGGGTTTGGTTTGGTTTTATTCTTCCTTTTGTTTTCCAAACATGAGGTTCTCTCTACTGGTCCTCTTTAACTGTGGTGTTGAGGCTTCTATTTGTGTAATTTTTGGTGGGTGAAAGGAACTTTGCTAAGTAAATCTCTTCTGTGTTTGAAATGAAGTCTGTATTGTAACTATGTTTAAAGTAATTGTTCCAGAGACTAATGCTTCTAGGTACATTTTCATTACAAACAAAGCATTTGAAGGGAGCGGAGTGGTGAATAAGACAAAAGGGGCAATCTAAAGAGATGACCCCTGCCCAGATTAGCCAGAAGCTACCCAAAAGTTAAGCACTGGATTTCCATTCCAAGAGACTGAAGTTGACATGTTGCCATTTTCAAAGTCAAAGCAAAACCAGCTTTTCCACCCAGTGGATTCTTTGCTTCCCCTTCCCAGATTATTACTACCATTGTAATAATCTAGGAGTGCCAGGAAGGAAAGGAGTATGAAAGAGCTGAATTCACTGAGTATAGAAAGGCTTGGCCCGAGTTTTCAGGAGGATGCCCCACTGTGGACACAGGGAGAAGACAGAAGATGAATTAGCCACTCCCTGCCTGAGATACCTCTTAATTGATAAGCCAAGGCCATGGACATTATTGTCTCCAAGGTATGTTTCAGAGACACGACCAGTCAGGACACTTCTGTCATACTCCATGCTGTCCTCTAGTACATAGTAGTAATCAGATATCTCTGCTCCCACCATGCCTGGGGGATAAAATGATAGCGGAGACTTTTCTCCTTCGATGTGATCTGATTCCCAACAAAATCTGGACATGAGATACCACCTTCTCTTTTTATGGCAAACATCATCAGTAAAGTGTTATCCTCATTACAGATTGTTCCAGTTTCATGTAAGAGGAACGGACCTGTGCTTCCTTGGAGCCTCATGTGAGGACAGTGCTACCTGTAGGGACCAGTTGGCTATGGTAGTTATTAGCTGGAAAAACCAGACAGGCTGCATGCCCCCACCAAAATCCACGTTGTACTCCCCTCTGCCAGCCAGGAGTGGGGGTGGGGGCAGTGACAAGCCACCCCGTATTGTATTTGGCACCAGCTCAAAAACTCATCTAAGGTTGGGAGCAGGCAGACAAGGCAGGGAGAAAGATCCAGAACAGACATAGCTGGAGGGGTCTTGAGAAGCCCTCTGCCATATTCACCTTCAGTTTTTGTGTTTTGGGACAATTACTTTAGAAAATAAGTAGGTCATTTTAAAAACAAAATATTGATTGCTTTTTTGTAGTGTTCAAAACAAAAGGTTCTTTGTGTATAGCCAAATGACTGAAAGCACTGATATATTTAAAAACAAAAGGCAATTTATTAAGGAAATTTGTACCATTTCAGTAAATCTGTCTGAATGTACCTGTATACGTTTCAAAAACACACCCCACTGAACCCCTGTAACCTATTTATTATATAAAGAGTTTGCCTTATAAATTTACATAAAAATGTCCGTTTGTGTCTTTTGTTGTAAAATCAAGTGGTTTTTCATAAGGTTCTTTTACTATTTGAAAAGATGGGCAGCACGTGGTTTCATTTTATTTTTGTAAGTTTTTTAATACATGTGAAAGCAAAGAATACTCAGCATGCCTTTCTAAGTGATGCGTTTGCACCTTTTGTTGGGAAGTACTGTATCCTGTGCTGTTAGCATTCTCGATAAATCTCTCTGTGAAAGTGACTCAAGGTCTGGGCTTTCATTGTAAGTCACCAGTCCCCTCCAGCTCACCTGACAGCATGGTATGTTTGATTCAGCTATTCCTGAACCCCAGTAGCCTCTCTCAGGACTGGTATGGGAGGGAAGGGAAGCCTATCTCATATATTGGCCTCCCTGGCATCCTCCTTAGTTTGCTCTGTGTCAATATTTTCCAGGCATACTACATACCAGGATGCAACAGGAAGGCCTGACACAAACGTGCCTAGAGCATCCCTCTCCTGACCAGTGTGGCAGGGGCAGCTGCTAGGTCCTGGTGTGCCATAGTGTTAACACTTTTCTTCTCAATTATGAGGAACTGCCCAAAGGGAGCCCTTGTGTCAGTGGCTTCCTGTAAGAATATGAGCCTTCTGCAGCCACCTACTCCTTAGGTTGATATGGCCTTGAGGAGAGGATAATGGCATGTCACATGTAATTGTGGGCATACCTAGTAGAAGCTACCTTGAAGTTCCGGCCTCAAATGTTACATGTTACATGTTACATGAAAGGGTTGAAGATTCAACCTGTAGACATGGAGAATCTACTATGTACCAGGTATGTACCATAGAGTTTAGCATATATACTGGAATTGGCACATCTTAATACAGACTGACCCGTGAGAAACCACTGGAAGCTCAGCATATGGTTGACCTGCTGGGTTGTCTTGGTTTTTGTTGTTGTTGTTGTTGTTGTTGGGTTTTTTTTGTTTTTTTGTTTTGTTTTTTTGGAGACAGGGTTTCTCTGTATAGCCCTGGCTGTCCTGGAACTCACTCTGTAGACCATGCTGGCCTCGAACTCAGAAATCCGGCTGCCTCTGCCTCCCGAGTGCTGGGATTAAAGGCATGCGCCACCACTGCCCGGCGGGTTGTCTTGTTTTGTTTCTACTCCAGGCTGGCCTGGAACTGAGTATGTAAGGTGATCTGCCTCAGCCTCCCAAGTGCTGGAATTACAGGTATGAGCCACCATGCCAAGCTTTGTTTTATAATAAAGTCTTACTGTGTGGCTCTGGCTGGCCTGGAACTATGCATTGTAAACCAAGCTAGCCTTGAAATTTTAGTGATCGTCCTACCTCTGCCTCTGGAGTGCTGGGATTACAAGTATGCACCACCACATCTAGTTTGACCTCATCTTGAGAGTAACCACAATAACTATGGCTTCAGAGAAGAGGCCCCAGTGGGAGCCAGCTATAGATCTTGTGTAGACCTTTCTGGAAACATAAGTTCCTTAGAGGACAGGCTAGTGAGAGGGAACCCTTTGCAGTTAGGATTGATATGACAAAAAGTGTTTGTTGGGGAAACTGGTGAGGAGAAGAAAGCTGCTGCTTTACAAGCATGCTTTCTGCTGGTGAAACAAGGAATGTCAAATTGCTGCCTGTGGATCTTCCCTGGGCAGTAGGAAGTGAGAAAAGTTCAGAGGTACAGAACTCCACCCAGCTCAAGATGTGTCCAAGAGAAGAGTTGGGTTTAGGAAGCTTTCCCCACAGCTGTTTATGTTCAGACTTGTCAGGAAGGGCTACAGCATGGGTGTATATACAAACTCAGTTTCAGAGCAGAATGAGAAGTGCTTTGCAGGACAGCTACTAAAGAGGGAGTTTGGTCTTGGTCTTCCTGAGGTAGGGTCTCACTTTGTATCCCTGGCTGACCTGGAACTCACTATTTAGACCAGGCTAACCTCAAATTCATAGAAATCCACTTGCCTTTGTTTTCTGGGTACAGGAATTAAAGGAGTACATCACCAAGCCCAACATCTAAAGAGTTCTAACTGGCTTAAGGCTGTTGATACAAGTTCAGGTGGGTGAACAGAGGCTGGCTATGCCATCTTCCTAACAGCCATAAAAGATTCTGAGGGCTTTGGTGATTTGTACCTGAGGAAGACCACCTGAGCAGTGAGTACTATTCAAGCCATACAGTCCATGCAGGTGAGTGGCAATGGCTAATGCCAAGAGTACTTCATGCAAAGAGGACTTCAGAGAGCATAATGAGAAAGTAGTGTGTGCTGAGATGTGTGCCACAGAGTGACCAAAAAGGCCAAAGAAATCCCTGAATGGAGAACAGTAGAGGAGTAGGCAAGAGATACCCACGTGGCTAAAGGACACAACAGGTGGTATCACCAACAACTGCTCTAGAAAGGGATAGGAGAAGCTGCTAGACACTAGTGTCCTTATGGGGAGAAGTGCAAACTAAGATAAGTGTGACAGAAAAAGGAAAAGGACATTTAGAGCTGAACACCTTGTGTATGTTAAGAGGCATAAATGTGTTGGCAAGCTAGTTAGGATCCTGCACAGGCAGATTCTGTGATCTAATACTTCCTGGCCCAGCTGCTGGCAGGTTCCTGGAGGCAGGGGTGGGGGCATGGGGATCTAGCACACAAGTAGCAGCATGGTATACACTCTTCCAGACCATTCTCAGGGCATCCACCCTTACCACCAAATGACTAGAGTCTGCCAGAGGGCCATTTTGTGACCCACATTTGACCCTGACTGACCAACAATATAGCCGACTCTCCACTGCTCCCCAACTAAAGCCATGGGGAACCTCTCCATGACTTTCACCAGGCTTGGCATAAACTGCCTTTGTAGAAAATCGTGTAAAACATCGTGCCTTTTGTCTCCAGAACCGGAAGTCGTTCTTCATCCTGTTCAGCCCTATTCAGATGGTTCCCACTGCTGGAAGCCTGCCATGGGCGTAGAACCACAGCCCTCGGTTCTCCCACTAGGGACTCCCTCCTACCTAGCAGAACTCCTTCCCCGGGTCAAGGGCGGCGCGGGACGCCCCCGTGTGGCGGAAGGCCGCGGAGGGCAAGATGGCGGCGGGCCGAGCACCGCCTCTTCCGCTCTGCGGGGTGTCGCACGAGGCCGGCTTGAAGGGGAAGTGAGTCAGTGTCCGCGGACCCGGCCGGCTAAGGCCCGCGCCCGCCGAGGCCCCGAGAGGCCTCGGCCCGGCGGCGGGGGCGGCGGCAGTGGCCATGGCCGGGGGGCCGGGCCCCGGGGAGCCTGTGGTTCCCGGCGCCCAGCACTTCTTGTACGAGGTGCCACCCTGGGTTATGTGTCGCTTCTACAAAGTGATGGACGCCCTGGAGCCCGCCGACTGGTGCCAGTTCGGTGGGTGACGGCAGGCCGGCGTGGGGTGGTGGACCCAGGCTTCTGGAGCTGAAGCCTGATGTTCCCCATCCCGCAGCGGCCTTGATCGTGCGCGACCAGACAGAGCTGCGGTTGTGCGAGCGCTCGGAGCAGCGCACGGCCAGTGTCCTGTGGCCCTGGATCAACCGCAACGCGCGCGTGGCTGACCTCGTTCACATCCTCACGCACCTGCAGCTGCTGCGTGCGCGGGACATCATCACAGCCTGTGAGCGAGCATAGCCCCAGGGACCCTAGGGATGGGAACCCAAGAGGGGTGAAGGCTACAGAGCTTCCTGAGACGGGACCATATGGGAACTCCCACCCCCAACCTCTACACATAGAGATAGAGAGATCTGAGTCACAACCCTTCTTTCCTTCCTTGTTATCCCAGGGCATCCTCCTGCCCCTGTTGTGCCCCCAAGCACCGGTGCCCCAAGGCCCAGCAGCATCTCTGCAGGCTCTGAGGCGGAGGACTGGAGCCCCCGGAAATCGCAGTCCTCTGCCTCCACCTTCCTCTCCCCAGGTAAAAAGAACCCGGGTGTTGGGCTTGATATGCCTGAGGAAAAGGCCACCATGACTGCTGACATGGCTGTAGACTGCTGCTGGTCTCTGCCTCTCACTACCATCTTTATGAAGCTTTTCCAGGCTCCCAGACCCATTCTGAGTCAGAGCTCCTCCAGGTTCCACTCCCTGCTTCCCTCGGGCCGCCACTACCATCTTCAGCCCCTTCCTCCACCAAGGTAGGTATCCCTTAACCCCCAGGGAAATTTCCAGACAAAGAGGAAGAAACTTAACTTTTGTTGTACCACAGAGCGCAAATCAACACAGCCAGGTCATCTGAGAGACAACTAGTGTTGAAGGGAGCTTCAACCTGGACCAAGGGGAATAGACAGGTTCCTTGCCTGATTGATCCATGGTCTCTTCCAGCAGCCAAGCCCAGAGAGCCCAGTGTCTGGCCTCCAAAGAGCCCATCCCTCCCCATTTTGCTGGCCCTTCTGTGAGATTTCCCAAGGCACCTGCAACTTCTCTGAAGAACTCAGGATTGGAGAGGGTGGTTTTGGATGTGTGTACCGAGCAGTCATGAGAAATACTACATATGCTGTGAAGAGACTGAAGGAGGTAGGTGTAACAGTGGGATAGCCACCTGGAAGACAATCATCAGTCCTTGTTTGTCCAGTTCCTCCCTCCATCAGCCCCACACTTCTGCAGTTCCCTGCCTCCAGCCTCCCCAAGCATTCCTTCAGTCCTCTGATTCTAGTTCAAGGACCCCAAGCCTTGCATTATGATGGGCCTGGAAACAGCTGGCAAGCTTGGCTCATGCTACCTACTTTCCCTACCTCTTCCCCAACCATGCCTGTGGCTACAGGAGGCTGACCTAGAGTGGACTGTGGTGAAAAAGAGCTTCCTAACAGAGGTGGAACAGCTATCAAGGTGAGCCTTGGGGGTCCCTCCTGTCTAGGGGCACAAGAAGAGCCACACCAGGGCCTCATCAGTCTTTAGGACTGCACAACACAAGATCTGGCTCCCTTTGGCCCTCAACATCATTTGAACATCAAGTGCTGCCCACCCAGCCTGGCCTGATGAAAAGTAGTAGAACCCAGAAAACTAAAGAACTCAGACTCCACTTTTTGTAACAGGTTTCGTCACCCAAATATTGTGGACTTTGCTGGCTACTGTGCAGAGAGTGGCTTCTACTGCCTTGTTTATGGCTTCTTGCCCAATGGCTCCTTGGAGGATCAACTCCACCTTCAGGTAGTCCTAGCTGGTCTGGCACCTTTACTAGCATAGCTCGTTAGCCTGTATCAGGCAGGACTTGGGCTTCTGGCTCCCCCTCAAACTCAACGTTTGGCCCAAGGCTTTCTTTCTTCCTTTTTATTTGCTTGTTTGTTTGAGACAATGCCTCACTACCCAGCCCAGGCTGGCCTCAAACTGGCAATTCTCCTGCCTCAGCCTGCTCTATGCTAGAATTATAGACATGTACCATTACACTCAGCTTGGCCCAAGATTTTCCACACAATTCTTTCCTCTGTCCTCTCCCCACTGTTCCTCTATTGGGAGTTACTGGCTTTGTAAGCAGAGTAGCTAAAGGATTTAGTCCATGTAGCTCTTGAGGAATGGGGACCAGAGGAGACAGACTGTCAGACTGAACCCAAGCTCGAGCCATACGTACGTGTCATACTCACAAGCCACCACATACACAGGATAAGGTCTTCCTTCTCAAACTGTTTTGGGAGAGTCCTGGGAAATGTTCCCTAGCTGTTATCCCAGCTGTAGAGTGTTTGCCAAAACCTTCAGAATAGCTTTGGCTACCACTTGCTCATGAATTAGATCATAGACAGTCTTGTTCCTCGTTCTCCAGAAAGGGATACTGAGGCTCAGAATAAAGTGGATAGCTTGCTCCAAGCCGCAGAGTGACAGGTGAGGGGAGGTTGGGGGTCAAAGAACAGCTGTCCCGAGCTGTCCCTGTGCTTCTGTCTTTGCCACTCCAGACCCAGGCCTGTTCCCCCCTTTCCTGGCCTCAACGACTGGACATTCTTCTGGGCACAGCCCGGGCTATTCAGTTTTTACATCAGGACAGTCCTAGCCTTATCCATGGAGACATCAAGAGGTGAGGAGGGGCTCAGAAGAGCTATAGAAAGTCTTATGGCCAGGGAAACAGTGACCCCTGCTCAATGAGCAGCTCTGTTCTGAGTGTCCCTGTGATATTATTCCTGCCTAGTCCTGTGGATATGGGGACAGGTGTTGCCTGGGACCTCAGAGCTGAAAGTACTTAGGGCTATGTATACCCCTACATGGTACAGGTATAGAAATAAAGCCCTGGTGATGAGCAGAAGCCAAACAATGTAAAGGGGCTCATGGACTGCTGGCCCTCAGACAGCTGGGGTGCAATGCCAGCCACTTTCCATAAGCAGTATGCCAGGCTGATAGCCTCTAGTCCAATTTATCAGGACCATTTAGGTGTGGGGGACAGAAAAAAGGTAGTAGGACCTGAACTGGTGCCATTCTTCCTTTTCCAAGTTCTAATGTGCTTCTGGATGAGAGACTGATGCCCAAGCTGGGAGACTTTGGCCTGGCTCGTTTCAGCCGCTTTGCAGGGGCCAACCCAAGCCAGAGCAGTACTGTGGCCCGTACTTGCACAGTTCGAGGTACCCTCGCCTACCTGCCTGAGGAGTACATCAAGACAGGCCGGCTGGCTGTGGAAACCGATACCTTCAGCTTTGGGGTGGTGAGCCACCAGCCCTTCTGTTGGCTTGGGGAGGGAAAACCACCAGTAAGTAAAGGCAGGAAAGCCTAGAGAATTCTAGGCATAGGGCAGAGGTAAACCTAGTGAAAACCTAGCATAGCTTTGGCCTTGGGGTTCACCCTGCCTCATAAAACCTCCCTGTTCCCTTGCACTAAATTTTGTTCATAATTTGCATCCTTTTGCTTCATATAGCCACTCTGAATTGCTTAAGTTTCAGTCCCATAACAACACTGTCCTTGCTTGGGAGGTGGTCTTTACCTGCCTGTCCCAGAACTGTTTTCCCATCAGCCCTGATCCATGCCCATGCTACATGCTTCTTTTCTGCACACAATTTCTCCCTGCTAAGGTGATGCTGTCCATTCCACTCCTTCTAGGTAATACTGGAGACCCTTGCTGGTCAGAGGGCTGTGAGAACACAAGGTGCAAAGACCAAGTATCTGGTGAGCCTCCTAAGGAAGGAGGGAGAGGCAGCTACAACCAGTGGGTTCAGCCCCAGAGGGTGGGATGATACAGATCCTTTACATTGCCCCACAGTAGCCTGCTACAGCTGCTGCTGATTCATCTTTACAAGTGGGTGAGTCCCCAAGCAGTTTCTTTTACCTTTCAAGGAAGAACCTGTCTTTATTCTGTACATAGGCCTTGAGGCTAGTGATGTAACCTCAGTGGTAGAGTAATTACCTTATTGCATGCAAGGCCCTGGGTTCCATCCCCATCAAAGGGGAAAAAAGAACTTTGACAGGTTCCTCCTTTGCCTTGGGCTGGGGACAGAGAGGGGGCTATTCCTGATACCCTGGGACCAAACCTGCAGTGCAACTTAGAGAAAGCAGGACTGAGTAAAGGCTAGGCAGGCTGTTAAAGCGGTAGCTCCAAGCCATCCTGACCTATACCCCTACATTCCTGTCTACTTTGCTATGCACTAAGATAGGGCTAAGGAATAAGTGACCTAAAGCTTAGCATCTGAGCACATGGTTTTGGTCCCAACATTTAAGAATCTGAAGCAGGAGGATTGCTGGGAGCTGAAGGCCAGCTGGGGCTATATAGCAAGACCCTCTATCAAAAACAACAACAAAATTAGTTGATTATGGTGGCACATGCACTTGGGAGGTAGAAGTGGGGGGGTCAGAAATTCAAAGTTATCCTCAGTTATATAGTAAGTTCAAGGCTAGAGTAAGTTATATGGTGCCCTGTCTGAAACAAACATACAAGAAGAGATAAGAGACATGGGTTTTAGTCCTATCTACACAGTGGCCATGGATCAAATTCCTGCTCTTCATTGAGCCTCAGTTTTCCATATAGAAAACAGACTTTTACATATGAACACTATTCCAGCAATTCCTGGGCCTAGAACATGCTTGACTAATGCTGGGTCATCACCTTTTACAGAGTTGTCATCTCCCTTTGCTTCTCCAGGATGGAGCCTATTTTTGTCCACTGTTGGGCTTGATGGGGGATTTTAACCCACCCAACAAACTGAACCAGATTCTACCCATCCCTCTTTTCCTTTAACCTTCTACATCCATTAGCACATTCCAGCTCAAGTATTGTTTGCTCAGACCCCATGGACCTTGCTAACAGACTAGTAGGTTTGTTGGCATCTATTTTCCCCACTGTAGTGGAATGTCAGGACTATAAAACAAGGCCCAGAGTATTTGGTTTCTGGCTGTTACCAATAGAGCCCCAGACAGCACTGGGCACACAGTGGGTGTTTAATGAACCCAGGGAAAGAAGACCATAGGACTGAGTGACAGTGGCCTGGAAGATTTGGCGGAACCATGCTGACAGTATTTGTCCTACAGAAAGACCTGATTGAAGATGAGGCTGAAGAGGCTGGAGTGGCCCTGAAAAGCACCCAGCCTACTCTGTGGGTGGGTGTAGCCACGGATGCTTGGGCTGCTCCGATTGCTGCCCAGATCTATAAGAAGCACCTGGACTCCAGACCTGGGCCCTGCCCACCCCAGTTGGGCCTGGCCCTGGCTCATCTAGCTTGCTGCTGCATGCACCGTCGGGCCAAGAAGAGGCCCCCCATGACCCAGGTAGCCCTGGGGAGGCCAGCTACCCATGGGGACATAGTGGCCAGCAAGAAAACTTGCATACTTGCCCTGCTTGATAGCAATAGCTACAAAGTGCCTACCTGATCTCTTTACAGAGGCAAAACTCCCAACAATCCTTGCTTGCCCTTTGGCTCTGTTTGGGGAGGTGCTCTGTGGAACTAAGTGCTAAAGGGCTACTGCTTTGCTAGGTGGGGCTTAGATCCCAGAAACAGGTAGAAGGAAAGGGCTCTGATCATGCCCCCTAGTGGGTGTGCTGTGCCACTCACTACCTTTGTCTTTTTCTCTTACCTTCCACCTCTTCCGATGATGGTTGAGAATAGAGTTCTTGGCTTTGGTGGCCATGAATCTCAATAGTCCTTGGGATGAGACAAAGGAACAAAGGACAATGTTTTCCCAGCTGCAGAGTGCACCAGCTTTGTGTGTTATCTGTCATTCCTATGGCTGTATGGGGCCTGTGGTATTAACCTGAACTCAGGCAAGTCTAGGCCAACCTGGAGCAGCAGAGTAGCTGTGTGGTTTGACCACAGGGTGTTAGGTCTGGGCTGCCCTGCTCAGCCAGGAACCCATGCTCTGCCCATCCTGAGAGCCTCTCTTTCCACACAGGTATACAAGAGTCTAGAAGGGCTTCAGGCAGGGTCTCCCTGGGAGCTAGAGGTTGCCGGCCATGGCTCCCCTTCCCCACAGGAGAACTCCTACATGTCCACCACTGGCAGTGCCCAGAGTGGGGATGAACCATGGCAGCCTCTGGTAGTGACCACAAGAGCCCCAGCTCAGGCTGCCCAACAACTCCAGAGAAGTCCCAACCAGCCAGTGGAGAGTGATGAGAGTGTTCCTGGCCTCTCTGCTACCCTGCATTCCTGGCACTTGACTCCAGGTTCCCACCCAAGCCCGGCATCCTTCAGAGAGGCTAGCTGTACCCAGAGAGGCACTACCAGAGAATCAAGTTTGAGGAGTAGCCCAGGCTTCCAGCCTACAACCATGGAAGGTAACTTGGAATATGATCTCCCTTCTTAGCCCTCTCCCCACCCCATGCCTAAAGCCAAAGGTGTAGAATTCTAGGCTCTATCTAGGCAGCCCAGAAGCCAGGTCTGTGGTCTGATCCCTCCTAGCCTGGGCCCCAGAATTTACTGGAGAATTCTGCCCTGCAGCCAGCATCACAGACAGTGGGGGCTGGGAAGACTCTGGAGGCTAGAGTGTCACTCAGGGTTGCCAGGGACAGCTAAGAAGTTACTGTCTCTGCCCAGGCTCATCTACGGGCAGCTCATCTCTGCTATCATCAAAGCTACCACAGATCATCATCAATCCAGCCCGACAGAAGATGGTACAAAAGCTGGCCCTGTATGAGGAAGGGGTCTTGGATAGCCTGCAGCTGCTGTCGTCAGGCTTTTTCCCAGGTACCTGTGGATAACTCTAGCTCACCAAGAATAATAGGACCCAGCTTTTGCTCAACATCTGCCTGGCTCAATCCCTTACTTCCCACCAATAGCACATTCCCTTCATCTGTGGGTACCAGTCTCCTCCCACATGCTCCCAGAAAATGTGAAGTCCCAGCAGGAATTTTCTACTCCAGGTACTATATGAAAAACTGCTGTTTACAAAAAGAATGACTTAGCTGAGGCAAAGAGTGTGCCTGTAAAGGTCATCCAAACTAGCAGGCTGGAGAGATTGCTCAGTGAATAAGGCCATGTACTGCTTTTGCAGATGACCTGGTATTAGTTTCCAGACTCCACATTAGATAGTTCACAACTATTTGTAACTCCAGTCCCAGGGGATCTGAGTCCCTCTTCTGGCCTCCACAGATGCCTTTGTATATACATATGGTACATATAAAACTCACTCAGACAAACACATATACACTCATATAAAAGTAAAAATCTTATTTTCAAAAGCAAACTAAAGATAAAAAGAAAACCTTGGCTCCAAAGACTGCCCTGAGCTGGGCAGTGGTATCACATGCCTTTAATCCCAGCATTTGGGAGGCAGAGGCAGGCAGATCTCTTAAATTTGGGGCCAGCTTGGTCTACAGAGCAAGTTCCAGAACAGCCAAAGCAATCAGACAGAAAAACCCTGTCTCCAAAAAAAAAGGTGGGGTGGGGTGGGATGGGGACTTAGCTCAGTGGTAGAGCATTTATTTGCTTAGCAAGTGAAAGGCCCTAGGTTCCAGTCTCCTCCCACATGCTTGGTTGGGGTTGGGTGGGTGCCCTCTAAGTTCTGTGGTCATTGTTCCTGTCAGGGTATTTGGAAGACAAAAGTTGTCCCCAGCCGGGCAGTGGTGGCACACACCTTTAATTCCAGCACTTGGGAGGCAGAGGCAGGTGGATTTCTGAGTTCGAGGCCAGCTTGGTCTACAGAGTGAGTTCCAGGACAGCCAGGGCTACACAGAGAAACTCTTGTCTTAAAAAACCAAAAAAAAAAAGAAGTTGTCCCCAACTTATTAAGTGGTATTTTCTCTTCCATAGGCTTGGATTTAGAACCTGACAAGAGACAGGGACCTGAAGAAAGTGATGAATTCCAGAGCTGATTTGTTCACCTAGACTCAGACTCATATGTCAAAAGTTCTCATAGTTGGAAGTTCTCATGGTGTGCAAACTCCTCAGTAGCCCAAAGGCATCAGGTGTGGGGGCCCACCCTGGCGAAGAAGAGAAGGTGGTGGATGGACCCTGCTGTTTTCAGAATGTAAGGACAGACAGGGCCAGCTGAAGAACCTAATAGAAGCCAATAAGGCGGGCAATGTCGGGGCCAGCATCTGTGAGCAAGGCAAGCAGACCACGTAAGGGATTGGGTAGTAACTAACAGAAAACTGCTAGCTACAGGCCTGGAGGACACAAGTGGGTGGTCTGTTTGTATGGTGGGAGCTGGCTCTCCTGAGAGCTAGACAAGATATCTGCAGCCTAACTATGAGTCTATTCCTCTGAACTTCCCTAGAACCCCAAGAGAAAGTAGCTATTGTGCTTTTAATTTGTAAAAAAAAAAAAAAAAAAAAAAAAAAAAGAGTGTCTTACAGTTCAGTCCACTAGCTAGAAGTGAGCACTCTGAGATTCTCCCAAGAGTCTAATAAGACCCCCCTCCCCATCTTGAGTGGGTATATGCAAACCTTGCCAGATATCAGTGAGCTAGTTTCATATGACTACTGCCTGCTAGGCAGGCTGTCTCTATACCCTGCAAATTGACTGTGGATGCCCAGGTTGAGCTGTAGACCAAGGTTCTGCTTATGTCAGAAAGGTCCAGCAAAACCCAGCTTTGTGGTATCCAGACAGTGAGAAGCCTCAAGAAAGCAGAAACTGAGAGCAAAGCTAAGTATCTGAGGAGGGAGGAATGTTGTATTTTAAGAAACAAGTTTTTGTGTAACCAAGTGTCTTCACAAGTAACCCAGGGTTATAGCCCAGGCTTACAGTGATTCTGTGTTTGAGTCACACTACATGCCCCTGTGAAATTGGTGACGTCCAATTTGTCCTTGAGTAATAAAAGCATACATTTCATTATCTGGTAAAACTTGTGGAATTTGTTGTGCTAAAAGCTTTATGCTTTCCTAATGCTTTATATCTCTGGGTTCTTAAGTGTTCACCCAAAACTCAGGACCCTGGCATTTGTTCTTTTCTCTTGCCAAGCCCAGACCGGGAATAGATCCCCAATGCTGCTCCCCCTGCTTTCATGTCTTGAAGATTTCATGGATATTGATGCTATTGGAAATGAAGCCTTCATGTCTGAATTATTTATCAATCATATATAGAAATTTAATTAAGTTTTGACTCTGATCTTTAGTCTGTGACCTTACTTAAATGCACTTACTAGTCCCACTTGTTTTGGGGGTGATTACTCTGGGATAGTTTGTATACAATCATCCCATCTGAAAATAAAGACAATTTTACTTCATTGCCAACCTATATGCCTTTTAATTTTCTTTTTAGAATTAACTATATAGCCCTGACTATCCTTGATCTTGATATGTAGACCAGACTGGCCTCGAACTCCAGAGGTCTACCTGCCTCTGACAAGGCATGCTCTACCATGCCCAACTTGACTGTATTCTTTTTCTTCATTTATTGCATTGGCTAGGGCCTATAAATTTTGAATACAAGTGGGGAAACCCACCCACTCTCAGGAGTTCTTCTCACTTTTCTTAACAAATCTACGTTTGCTTTGTTAAAAAAAGGAAGTAAACATTATTGTTATTTTTCTTGTAAAGGTAGAATTGGAAGAGGAGTTACAGAATGTTTCAAATAATGCTTCTGAGACTATTGAGATAAACATGGAATTTCTTTTCATTCTGTTCATGCAGTGGTCACATTGGTTTTGAAATGTTAAACTAGATGCATATCCTGGCTTGGTCACCACAGGTTCTGTTTTTGTGTATTTTGCTGAATTCTGTAAATGCAATTTTAAAGGTAATACATTTTTCTCTATTCCAGCTGCCTCCCAAAAATGAGGCAGACTATAAAATTTATTTGATAAGCTTTACAGCACATTCGCTGAGCAGTTATTAACCTATTGTATTCCTCTAAGATAATCTGGCTACCTCTCAGCCAAAATCCCCATGATACTTGCAATTTTAGTATTGATCTGCCTCTCTCTGCTTCAGATGTTTTTCCATAGTGTCATTGACCTTCTCATGGCTCAATCCTCCCTTCCTCTCCCACTCTGCTCTCCGTCTGGCTGGCAGAGTCCCACCCTATTTCCTCTTTTTGGCTGCTTAGTTTTTATTGACAAATAAGAAAATAAATGGGGAGCAATATCTACACAAACTTGAAGTGGAAACTTAAGGGTTCTTTGGAAAGTCGGTTGGATGATGTTTTTGCTGGGGTAAACAGATGAAGGAACATTCCATTAATGTGGACACAGGTGTGAAAGGCTAAAGAAGACTCATGAAGGAACATTTTGCTGAAGCAGACAAAGGAGAGAGGATGTTCTGCTAAAGTAAACACAAGAAAGAACATGTGATGAAGGATTCTTTGCTAACAACACACATGTATTGGTCCGCCTTACATTGCAGAGTTGAGCTGCATTTGTTCTGACTCCAAAGAGAGAAATACACCAAAAGACTTCTGGTGGTGTACTACAGTTTCTTGCCACCTCTGCCAACTGGGGCTGATTGGTGCTGAGGCAAGGCCCGTGGAGGACATATGATGTTTGGAGGGTATACATAGGACTTGACAGACAGTGAAGGAGACTGAGCTTGGCTTGCTTATAGAGCTAGGTGTGCAAGGCTTGTGGGTCTCTTGTCTTCACTGTTCTTCACTTCACTGAGAGAGGCACAGCCAATAACTTCTCCTGGCATTCTTCCTGGTCCCTTCTGCTGACTCTAGCTGAGGCTGAGGCCTGGCTGTCTAACCTGTCTAACAGCAGCTATCACAGCTGTTCCTAACCTGACTCTACCAAACTGGACTGCTGATGTATCCCTGAAGTGTTTGTGAGTGGATCAAGCCACCGCTGCTGCCTGCTAACCTGTGAGCTGAACTGCTGATTTCCAGACATCAGACGGGAGTTGCTCCAAAGAACCTTTCTAGACAGGCCCACCCTCACCCCCACCCCATATCCTTTCTTTTGCACTCCCTCTGGTGGGTGGTGGGCTAAAAGGGGGGGTTAAAGCATTTAAGAACCATCATTAAAAATAAGACATTGAAAAATTAAAATTACACAAACACAAGATGAGAGATTCTTAGAATAAGCATTACAATGCCATGACCAGATTACAACTAGATATAGGGGCTGAGAAATCAGCATTTGAATACTACCAGAATAATCTTTTTTTAAAAGACATATTTATTTCATGTATTTGGGTACATTGTCACTGTCTTCAGACACTCCAGAAGAGGGCATCAGATCCCATTACAGATGGTTGTGAGCCACCATGTAATTGCTGGGAATTGAACTCAGGACCTCGAGAAGAGCAGTCAGCGCTCTTAATTGCTGAGCCTTCTCTCCAGCCCTCCAGAATAATCTTTACATAGTGTACAATAACATTTTGCCTACAGAATTCCATTTATTAACATCATCTGGGATTTTGGGGTTTGTTTTGTTGATACTTTGTTTAGTTTTGTTCTTCCCCCCACCCCACCCCCACCCCCACAGGGTCTCACTATGTAGCTCTGTTTGATTCCTACATAGCTACATAGACCAGGCTGGCCTAGAACTCAGAAAAATTCACCTGCCTCTACCTCCTGTGTGCTGGGATAAAAGCAATGTGTGCCTCTCTATACAAGTGTGTGTGTGTGTGTGTACAACATTGGGACAGGCAGTGGTGGCGCATGCCTTTAATCCCAGCACTTGGGAGGCAGAGGCAGGTGGATTTCTGAGTTCGAGGCCAGCCTGGTCTACAGAGTGAGTTCCAGGATGGCCAGGGCTATACAGAGAAACCCTGTCTCGAAAAAACCAAAAAAAAAAAAAAAAAAAATTGGGAATTAGTTTTCCCCTTTCCCATTTACATGGATCATTTTGCAGCAAAGACTTTTACCTGCTGAACCATCTCACCAACATCTATGTTCAATTTTTGTACCTATATTTGTGACAGACGATTGTACCAAAGTTTCCTAGTAATATCTTTTTCTAGTTTCGATAACTGAACCTCAGAAAAATAAGTTGGAAAATACTCTGTCATTTAGTTAAAGAGTTTGGGCATACTTAATATTGCTTTATATGCATTCCATAGGTTCAACTAGGGAAGTCATTTGGACCTAGAATGTTCTTTCATTTTGGTTCAGTTTGGGTGCTATTGTTGTTGTTGTGTGCTGTTTTTGTTCTGAGACAGGGTTTCTCTGTGTAGCCCTGGCTGTCCTGGAAGTCACTATGTATGTAGACCAGGCTGGCCTCCCAAGTGCTGGGATCAAAGGTGTGAGCAACAAAATCTAGCTAGGATACATTTTGTTGTTATTGTTTAGTTTGTTTCATTGGTTGTTGGTTGTTTGGTATTTTGGTTTGGTGGTTTTGTTTATTTTGGGATTGTGATTTTGGATCTTTCATATGCTGGGTATTGAGCTGTACCAGAAAGTTCTTAACACCTACCTCAGAAAACTTGAATTAGAAGTTCAGTGTGCTAGTGAGAGTGATGGTGCTCACCTTTACTCCTAGCATTCAGGAGAAAGAGGCAGGTAGATCTCCGTTAGTCCTGGCCAGCCTGGTGGCAGAGGCAGGTAGATCTCTATGAGTTCAAGGCCACCCAGATCTACATAGTGAGTTCCAGGAAAATTGGGACTATATAAGGAGAACCTTTCTAAAAAAGAAAAAAGGTAAAAAAAAAAAAAAAAAATTAAAAGAAATAAATTCAATTTCTTTAGATATTTGGCTATTCAGATTGTGTTTTAAGTCAGGGTTAAGTTTGTGTGTTTAACCTCTCTTAAGGGATTTGTCCATCTCATTTAATAAAAGGAATATAAACTTATTCTTTTAGCATCTATGGGCTCTGTTGTGATACCTGTCATTCCAAGTACTGCTAATGTTTCTTTTTCTTTCTCTTTTCTGGGCATAAGCAGTCCTCCTAACCCAGTCTCCCCAATAACTGAGACTAGAGGTATACCACTGTACCTATCTTCCTTATTTTCTCAGTCATCCTAAGATAAAGGCTTTTCAATTTTAATGATAATTTTAAATAATTAATTTTGGGGATTTCATTAATTTTCTGAATTATTTATTTGTCCATTTTCTATTTTGTCAATTTCTACTCCTGTTAATTTTCTTTCTTTAGCTTTTTTTTTTTTTTTTTTTTTTTTAGTATAAGTTGGTCATTTTTTCCCAGTTAGTTTGGGTATAGCCTCAATGATTTTAAAAATGCTTGTGGTTTTTGAGATTTTAGTTTTACTATTATTTTTCAAAAAAAAAATCTTTATTTTATGAGTATGAGTGCCTGAATGCATGTATGTATACCATGTGTTTTCCTAATGCTAGAAGAGGTCAAAATGTGGCATTGGATCTCCTGGAACTGGAGTTACAGTGAGTTGTGAGCCACTGTCTTAGGGTTTTATTGCTGTGAAGAGACACTATAACCAAGGCCACTCTTGTAAAGGACATTTGCCGGGCAGTGGTGGCACACGCCTTTAATCCCAGCACTTGGGAGGCAGAGACAGGCAGATTTCTGAGTTCGAGGCCAGCCTGGTCTACAGAGTGAGTTCCAGGACAGCCAGGGCTATACAGAGAAACCCTGTCTCGAAAAACCAAAAATAAATAAATAAATAAAAAATAAAGGACAACATTTAATTAGGGCTGGCTTATGGGTTTAGAGGTTTAGTCCATTATCATCATGGCGGGAACATGGTAGCATCCAGGCAGACATGGTGCTGGAGAAGGAGCCAAGAGTTCTATTTCTTGGTCCACAGGCATCAGTGGGAGACTGTGTCACTGGTCATAGCTTGAGCATTTGAGACTCAAAGCCCTTCTCCACCTGACAGATTTCTTCTAACAAGGCCACACCTACTCCAACAAGGTCAGACCTCCAAATAGTGCCACTTCCTATGGGCCAAGCATTCAAACACATGAGTCTATAGGGACCAAACCACCACAGCTACCATGTAGGACTTGTAACAAGTGCTCTTAATCACTAAGCAATCTTTCCAGACCTATTTTACAGTTTTAATTATGTATTCTTGTGTCTATATGCTGGTATGTGCATGTGAACGCAGGTGCCTTCAGAGGCCAGAAGTATCAGATCCTCCTGGAGCTGAAGTTAGAGGCAGTTTTGAGCCACCTGACATAGGTGTTAGGAACTGAACTTGGGTCCTCTATAACAGTGGTATGCACTCTTAACCACCGATCCTTCTCTCTAGCCCCCTGCTTGGGTTTTTTGGTTGTGGTAGTGGTGATGGTGTATGTACGTGTGTGAGCCACAGCACACTTGTGGAAATCAGAGGACAATTTGTGAGAGTCAGTTCTCTCCTTTCACATTGTGGATCCTGAGGATTAAACTTGGGTCATCAGGCCTTACTGCCAAGCATCTTTACCCTCTAGTGTAGTGGTTCTCAACTTTCCTAATGCTTCAAACCCTTTAATAGTTACTCATGCTGTGGTGATCCTCAACCATAAAATTATTTTTTGTTGCTACTTAACTATAATTTAGCTACTGTTATGAATTGTAAACATCGGTGTTTTCTGCCAATCTTAGGCAACCCCTGTGAAAGAGTCATTTGACTCCCCTCATAGGGGTCATGACCCACTGATTGAGAACCACCTCTGTAGGACATTTTACCTGCCCTTTAAAACTCTTGGTTGTTTGTTTGAGACATCATGTAGTCATTCATGGCTGGCCTACAACTTGTTGTGTAGACCAGGCTGACCTCAAACAGATCAATTTGCCTCTGCCTCCAGAGTGCTGAGATAAACAGCACGGACCACCACACCCAACCTTAAAACTGTTATTTTCTTCTTTTTCCCACCCTTTATCTCTCCCTATTTCTCACCAGACAGGAGAGAAAGAAGAATAGAGAAAGTGGGGGGAGAAAGATCTCTGAATCTAATTTCTTTCCTTATGTTTCTTCTTTGAGCATGACTATCAACAAACTGCAACCAACCCCCTCCAAATGACCAACAAACACCAACCATGCCTATGGGCCTCTAGCATTTACATACCCTCTGAAAAATTCCCAGAATTCCAAATGTCACACAATTGCAGAAACTATCTGCAGCTGGCAAAACCATGCCCCTGCTAGAACGTGAGGCAAATCACACATTCCTATTTCTGTGTTTTTTAAAGAAACCGAAATTCCAGAATTCTCACTACAAAGGATCACTTCCCAAAACTAATCTTTGTCCTTCCCATCTCAGATGTTAAACTCCCTTTGGTTTACCCTCCTTTGAGAAAGGTCTGGCCCCAGGTCAAAACAGAACAACATTGAATCAAACCTGACACCCTTAGTTTTTCAGCTGAATTGTTTATTCCTAGGGTTTAGGTTTGGTTGGTTGGTTGAGACAGGGTTGGCCAAAGCTGGCCTCAAACATTCCTGATCCTCCTGCCTCTGCTTCCTAAATGCAGGCACCACCTCACCTGGCTTTCTGAGTTTAAAATGACTGATAACTCAGCAACAGAGCCAGTAATGTTTTAGTTATGTTTCGTTTCATTTCTCCTTTTCTAAAAATCTAAAAGAGCCATGCTGTGGTCTATAGGACACCAGTTGCTGGAACTGTCTTGAGCAAACCTTTGTAAAAGAAACCTTGTTTTACACTGTCAGCAGGAGGGTCTAGAATGAAGCTGTACTCAGTAGAGGTTGCATATTAAGTAGAGATAAGGCCAATCTGGCCTTGGAAGTGGCTGTTAATCTATGGAGGGACAGGGGAGGGAAGCTACTCTGCTCACTTAGAAACCAGAAGGGAAGGATTGCATCTTTCTACCACCTTTATTCATTTTTTAAAAATCATATCGTCAAGGCTGCAGCTGTCACACTGGAAATATGCCCTCACTGTCTTTTTTCTCAGAGAGAATTAAAATCAGGCAAAAGCAGGGACTGGAAGTCTCCCTCTTGGGTTGGGTTTTCTGCTGACTCACTGCTTTAATGGCTGCTGGAGATAACTTGACTCCTCCTCTCCCCAGCTTGTTTCTAAGGCAACCATTGAGCAAGACAGCAAGACAGCAGTAGTGAAGCCAGCTTGGGTCAGAGCAGTTCCCATGCTGCCACCTGCTTTCTTTTACTGTCCAGAACAAGTATATGTTTAGGAAAGAGAATGCTGGCTCTTAGTAGATGCAGCCTTAGTGGCCTTTAAAGCATTAGACATTAGCAAAAGGATTACCATTGCAAATCTAGAAAGTTAAAAAGCACATTGTTGTTACTCATTTACATGTTGTCAGGGGTTTGGGCATTCCTTCTCCCTCCCCCCATCTCCCTTCCCCTTTCTCCCTCCCTACCTCTCCACTCTTCCTCCTTCCCTCCCTACCTCTCCTTCTTCCACTCCTTTTAATCAGCTTACAAAATAGGAGGTGTAAATGGGCATAGTAACATTCCTTTAATCCCAACACTCTGGAGGCAGAGGCAGATAGCTCTCTGTGAGTTCGAGGCCAGCCTGGTCTACAGAGGGAGTTCCAGGACAGCCAGGGCTACACAGAGAAACCCTGTCTCAAATATAAATGAAAAATAAAAAATCAGCAGATTTCCTTGTGGCGTTTTCATATATCCTTGCCTTTTTTGGTTGTTGTTTTGAGAAAAGGTTTCCTTGTTACCCAGGCTGGCCTCTAGCTTCCTATGAAGCTGAGGGTGACTTTGAAGTTCTGATTCTCCTGCATCCTTGAGAGTGCTTTGTACTGCCACACCTGATTTGTGCAGTCTGAGGTTCGAACCCAGGGCCTTGTGCAGCTACTAGGAAGCACTTTCTGAACTGAGCTACATTCCCAGGTGAAGTGGAAACTTAAGGGTCCCTTGGAAAGTCAGCTGTGTTAGGCGGTGTTTTGCTGGGGAAAACACGTGAAGGAATGTCTCCTTAAAGTGGACATAGGTGAAAGGCTAAGGCAGACTCATGGAGGAATGTATAGCTGAAGCAGACAAAAGGAAGTATGTTCTGCTAAAGCCAACATGTGAAGGAGTGTTTTCCTAAAGTGGACACAGGTGAAAGGCTAAGGCAGACTCATGGAGGAACGTTTCACTGAAGCAGACATGGGAGAGAGGCTGTTCTGTTAAAGCAAACATGTGAAAGGACATGTGATGAAGGATTCTTTGCTAAGGACACGCATGTATTGGTCCACTTTACATTGTATAGTTGAGCTACATTTGTCAGGACGCCATAGAGAGAAACCACACCAAAAACTTCTGGTCGTGTGCTGCAGTTTTTTGCCACTTCCAAGGACTCAGGATGATTGGCAGAGTGAGAGAGTCACAGCCTCGAACTTCTCTTGGTATCCTTCTGGGTCCCTCCTGCTGACTTGTGCCTAGGCAGAGGCCTGGCTGTCTCTGCTAGGAAGTCCCACTACTGCTGATTCCTGTTTGCTGTTCTGACTCTACAGAAGTGGACTACTGGTGTATCCATGAAGTGTTTGTAAGTGAATCAAGCTGCTGCTGCTGAACTGAACTGCTGATTTCCAGACAACACAGAGGGGAGTTGCTCCAAAGAACCTTTCTAAACAGGTCCACTTTCCCCATATCCTTTCTTTTCCACTACCTCTGGTGGGTGGTGGGCTACAAGAGAGGTTAAAGAGTTTAAGAACCATCATTAAAAGTAAGGTTTAAAATAATTAAAATTACATCTAGGTCCCTTTCATTGTCTTCACTGGCCTTTTACTACATACTTAACCCTTAGTCTGATTTTCCTTAGTATGCACTTTCTTCCTAATGGTGGGTCTAGTTCCTTCCATATTTTCAGGTCCATAATCCTGGTCTATGTATAAATGTTGAAATGTTCTCTTCTGATTGGTAACATGTCTTTAATACTTTCTATATAAAAACTAATGTCTAACAGCTCTGGTCTGCATATCTGGCTTTTAAAAGCTTTTCTGTACTTCATAACTATTTTATTTATTTTTGATTAATTTATTTTTATTTTATGTGTATGTCTATGTACCACATTCATGCCTAGTGCCTGCAGAGATTCATTTACAAGGGAGATTTTTTCATTTTCAGTAGGAGGTCTTAAAGTCTATGCCCACAGTGACACACCTACTCCAACAAGGCCACACCTCCTAATAGTGCCACTCCCTGGGCCAAGCATATTCAAACCATGACACTCAGCCTCCAAAGTTCTGGGATTTAAAGTGTACACCACCACACCTGGCTTCATAGATATTTTTAATTGTTGTCAGTTTTTAAAATTCCCATATAGTCGGGTGGTGGTGGTAAATGCCTTTTATCTCAGCACTTGGGAGACAGAGGCAGGTGGATCTCTCTGAGTTCGAGGCCAGTCTGGTCTACAGAACGAGTTCCAGGACAGCCAAAGCTACATAGAGAAACCGTGTCTCAAAGAAAAACAAAAAACAAAACAAACAAAAAATTCCCATGTAAGCAAAGTGGTGGTGGTCAATGCCCTTAATCCCAGCACTTGGGAGGCAGAGGCAGGTGGATCTCTGAGTTCAAGATCAGCCTGATCAACAAATCAAGTTCTAGAATCGTCAGGGCTATACAGAGAAACCCTGTGTAGCAGTGATTTTTTTGGCTGTCCCGCTTTGTGCTCCCAGCTCGTCGCTGGTGGAGCTATCTCAGATCCGCAAATGAAAGACACACACACACACACACACACACACACACACACACACACACACACACACATTAGCTCATTTTTAACCTGCCTTACTGGCTCAATGGCTGGGTTCTTCTAAGCCTCCTGCAGCTAGTGTGCCCTTACCTTTACTACTAGCTCAACACCTCTAAATCTGCCCTCAGCTTAGTTGCCCCGTTACCATTGGTCTTGCTGCCCAAGACACTTTTGGGCTGTCCTTCCATGGGCCACTTTCTCTTTCCGCCTACATTTTGGAAGATCTCCTCTGTAGTTCTGAGTCTGTTCCATCTCTCTCCCCCAAGTATCTCAATTTTCCTCCTCTCTTCTAGCCTGCAGGAACCTGGAAGTCCCACCTCTTTCTTTCTGCTCAGCCATTGGCCACGGGCATCTTTATTGATTGATCAAGAACCAATTGGGGACAAGGATCTTCAGAGTCAGTACTCGCAGATTTCTTATTAAATCAAAGCATCAGAACCACTTCTCTACAACCCTGTCTCAAAAACTAAACCAAACCAACAAAAAAAGTTCCTATCTACCTGGCATGTTGGTCCATGCCACTTAGAAATCCTGGCACTTGGAAGTCTTCAGGTAGGAAGATTGTGGGTTCCAGGCCAGCCCAGACTGCATAATGAAACCCTGTCTCAAAACACCAATGAAAAAATTTACTATGCTATTTGTAATATTGTATAGTTCAGGAGCATTCTTTTCTGAGACAGGGTTTCACTATGTAGTCCTGGCTGTCTTGAAACTCACAGAGATCTGCCTGTCTCTGCCTCCCAAGGGCTGAGATTAAAGGCATGTGCCATCAACACTGGGCTTTTTTTAAAAAAACAAAACCTTGAGAGAAAAGTGTTTATTTGGCTTACTTGTCTCCCATTATAATCCATCATTGAGGAAAGTCAAAGCTGACAGTCAAGTAGGGCAGGAACCTGGAGGCAGGAATTGAACACCCTCATAGAGGGGTGTTACTTAATGAATTTATTTGGTCAGTTTGTAGTATTGGGTCCTGGGCATGTCAGGCAAGACTTCTATCACTGAGCCCCAGCCCCAGAACCTGAGAGTATTTTAATTCTTATTATTTTATTTTCATTTGTGATATATGGAGAATGTTTTGCAGACTCTAGTTGAGTGACACTGGACTCTGATCATGTGCTGTCTATTACCACATTCAGAAGGGAAGAGATCCTCCTGCCTTCACCTCCCAAGTACTGGGATCACAGGCATATCCTCCCACATCCTACAGTTGCCAGGGCCAAGGAGGGGTGCCTCTTCTCACACTGCTGCCAATGTTTATAGGTACAACTCATGGATTGAGATGTCACCTCTGCACCTCCCTGGAAGATACCTCTAGTCAGAACAGTTGTCTGCTTTACCAGAGGGTATCTTCAAGGGAAGCTTGTAATACTAGGACAGATTTGTCTGTTTCTCCCTGGCAGCCCATCAGGTTTTGCTTAAGCTATTTTGAGCTAATTTTAACATTATCCCTAAGCTGTCTTTGTTTTGTCTTAGTATCCATTCTATCTGCTGTTAGTATAGATAGCTGAGCCATGTTTCTTTCTTTAGTAAGCTGTTGCCTAGCATGTCTTTTTTTTTTCCCTCCTTTTTTTTTCCCAGGCAGCATCTCATGTATCCCAAGCTGCTCACAAACTCAAAAGCCAAGGATGATATTGTACTTCTGATCCTCCCGTCTTTATCTCTCAAGAATGAGGATTACAGACATGAACCACCATGTCCAGATTCTTTTGTTAAAATTATTTTCTGAGGCATTTTGTCGCAGTGATGAAGTTTTATGTGTATTTTATTTTGAAAAAGTATTTTCTAGGTCTAGGGGTATAGCAATTACCTCATACTCATGAGGCACTAGGTTCAATTCCCAGAACTGGAAAAAAAATTTTTTCAAAATTAAATTTAGACCCTAGGAGGATACTGTATCAAGGATTCTTTGGGATATAGTGACAAAAGTGACAGAATTCCAAAGCCTCATCCTGGCCACTTCTTATCTCCACAAACTTCAACATCATTCAGCTTCTGTAAGCTTACTTTCTTTGATAGTAAGTCCACAATCATTATAAGCTGCTACCAGTGTGACTTGGGTCCCCTCATCTGTCATATAGCCTCAGAAATGGAGTGGCTCTCCTCCTCACAAGAAGCAGAAGTAGATTAGGGAGGCCTGCCTTACTATGTACTTTCTTTGTTCTAGACAGGGTTTCTCTGTGTAGCCCTTGCTGTCCTGGAGTTCACTCTGTAGAGCAGGCTGGCCTCAGACTCAGAGATCCTCTTTCCTCTGTCTCTTCTGTGCTGGGATTAAAGGCATGTGCCACCACTGTCTGGCTTAGTGTATCCTTGTATTTAACTGTATGTAACTTTATTTTTTTTAAACCTATTTTTAAAAGGTTCTTTTTAAAGTTTGTTATGATAATCTTTTTATTAAGACTTATTTTTATGAGTACACTGTAGCTGTCTTCAGACAAACGAGAAGAATCTATCAGATCCCATTACAAATGGTTGTGAGCCACCATGTGGTTGCTGGGAATTGAACTCAGGACCTCTGGAAGAACAGCCAGTACTCTTAACCACTGAGCCATCTCTCCAGCCCTATTTTTAATGATGGTTCTTAAACTTTTTTTTTTTTTTTTTTTTGGTTTTTTGAGACAGGGTTTCTTTGTGTAGCCCTGGCTGTCCTGGAACTCACTCTGTAGACCAGGCTGGCCTCGAACTCAGAAATCCGCCTGCCTCTGCCTCCCAAGTGCTGGGATTAAAGGCGTGCGCCACCACCGCCCAGCTGGTTCTTAAACTCTTTAACCTCTCTTGCAGCCCACCACCCACCAGAGGTAGTGGAAAAGAAAGGATATGGGGGAAGTGGACCTGTTTAGAAATGGTTCTTTGGAGCAAATCCTTTCTGTGTTGTTTGGAAATTGGCAGTTCAGTTCACAGGTCAACAGTGACAGCTCAATTCACTCACAAACACTTCATGGATACACCAGCAGTCCAGTTTGGTAGAGTCAGGATAGAAAACATGAATCAGCAGTGGTGGCACCACCTAGCAGAGACAACCATGCCTCAGCCTTGGTATGATTTAGCAGCAGGGCCAACAGGAATGCCAGGAAATGTTCTTGGCTGTGCTTCTCTCAGGGAAGCAAAGATCAGCGAAGGTTCAAGACCCACAAGCCTTGTACACCTAGCTCTATAAGCAAGCTTAGCTCAGCCTCCTTCCACTGTCTGTTGAGTCCTGTTCATACCCTCCAAACATCATATGTCCTCCAAGGGTCTTGCCTCAGCACATGCATCTCTCCTGGCTGACATCACTCTGCCAATCATCCCAAGTCTGTGGAATCGGCAAAAAAAAAAAACTACAGCACACCACCAGAAGCTTTTTTGTGTGGTTTCTCTCTATGGAGTCCTGACAAATGCAGCTCAACTATGCAATGTAAGGCAGACCAATACATACATGTTGTTAGTGAAGAATCCTTCATCATGTGTCCTTTCACATGCTTGCTCTAACAGAGCATCCTCTCTTCTGTGTCTGCTTCAGCTAAATGTTCCTTCACATGTTTGCCCCGTCAAAACACCATCCACCCGACTTTCCAAAGAACCCTTAAGTTTCCATTTCAATTCTTTCTCACCTCCAGCTTGTACCTCACAAAAGAGGAAAGTGAGGCTCTGAATTCTTAGGAAGCTCACCTAACACCTTATTACTGAAAAGCAGAGATTAATCTCAATTGTTTCATTCCTTTATTGAAGGGACACTTACATTCTATGATGCATGTGTAGAGGTTAGAAAACCAACTTTGTGTCAATTCTGTCCTTAGAAGATGAATCCCGAACACCCAAGTTTCACTTAACAGTAACGGCTGGACTGAGAGTGAGGTCCCAGATGGAGGAGTTGGAGGAAGGTCTGAAGGAGCTGAGGGAATTTGCAGCCCCATGGAGGGAGCAAGAGAGTCAATGGGCCTGACCCCCCCCCCGTCCCCCTGGAGTTTGGACCACCAACCAAAGAATACACATTGATGGACTTATGGTTTGGACCACATATGTGGCAGAGGATGGCCTCATTGGCCATCAGGGAGAGAGGAAAGGCCCTTGGGCCTGAGGATGTTAGAGGCCTCAGTAAAGGGGAATGTCAAGGCGGGAATATGGGGATGGGTGGACGGGGAGGGGGTGGGAGGTGGAATTCCCTCCTAGAGGCAGGTTGGGGAGGGGATGGGGGGTATCCAAAGAGGAGACTCAGAAAAGGGGAAACATTGGAAATGTATATAAAGTATCAAAAATAAAAAAGGAGGAAAAAAAAAAAAAAAAGAAGAAGATGAATCCCAGGGATTAAAGTCAGGTTGTCAGGCTTGGCACCAGGCACTTTTTACCTACCAGGCCATCTCACTAACCCTAATCTTAACTTTTTTTTTAAAAAGGTAGTTAATAGGACTAGGGATGTAGCTCCCATCCCAAGTAGAATTCACAAGGCCCTGGGTTCAATATCCAGTGCTGTAGCTAAATACACATATCATGAACTTGCCATCCTAACCATTGGAAGTATGCATATAGTTTGATGGCATAAGTTATATTCACAGTGCCATGCAATCATCACCATCATCTAGAGAGCTTTTTCATCTCTTCATTTTTAGGTTGTTGAGACAAGGCCTTACTCTGTAGCCCAGTTTGATCTCAAACTTACCATGAAGTCCAGGTTGGCCTTAAACTCATGACAAACCTCCTACCTCTACCTACTGAACACTGTGAGTCTCGATGTGATTCAGCACTCCCAACTTGATCTTTTCCATCTTGCAAAACTGCCCATTAACCACTAATTCTCTCCCTCGCTCCTTCCATTCCCTGCTACCTACTACTCTGTGTCTCCATTTGAGTACTCTAGGGATCTCCTGAAATATCATCAAAACATTTGTCCTTTTGTGCCTGGCTAATTTCACTGAGCATGGTGTCCCTAAAGGTCATCCCTGTTGTGAGAAGCCCCAGTCTTAAAGGGATAGAAAAGAACTCTTTTTCGAGACATGGTTTCTCTGTGTAGCCCTGGCTGTCCTGGAACTCACTCTGTAGACCAGGCTGGCCTCAAACTCAGAAATCCACCTGCCTCTGCCTCCCAAGTGCTGGGATTAAAGGCGTGTGCCACCACTGCCTGGCAGAAAAAGAACTCTTTCAGGAAACTTCCCAGAAGTAGGATTGCTATATCATATGGCATACCTATTTAATTTTTTGAGACAAACTTGATTTAAAGCTGAGAAAGTCAAAAAAGGGAAAAAAAGAAACTTGAGGTCACCCCACTAGCTCAGTGTAGACACACCAAGGCCAGAAACTTGTGGGTAGTCATTTCAGTAAGCCCTTTGGGAAGGAACTTGGTATCTTCTGCCCAAATCTAAGTGCTCTCACTCATAAGCACCATGCAGGCAAGGGAATTCATGTCTTCCTTCTTGTTGCTTATTTTTTCTATCAATTTATTTATTTTGAGACAGAGTCTCATGGCTCCTAGCTGGCCTCAAACTAATTGGATATGTAGCTGAGAATGACCTTGAGCTTCTGATCTTCCTATCTCTATGTCTAGGGTGCTAGAATTTCATGTGTATGCCACTGATGATTTATTTGTTGATAGGATCTTGTGCATAAGGATTCATGTTTGTACTGGGTAGTTTTATGTCAACTTGGCACAAGATAGAGTTACCAAAGAGAAGGGAGCCTCAATTGAGAAAATGCCTCCATGAGATCAGACTGTGGGCAAATCTGTAGGGCATTTTCTTAATTAGTGATTGATGTGGGAGGGCCCAGCCCATTATATGTGGTGCTATCCCTTGACTGGTGGCCCTGGATTCTAGAAGAAAGCAAGCTCAGCAAGCCAGTAAGTAACACCCCACCACAGCCTGTGGGTCAGCTCCTCCAGGTTCCTGCCCTGTTTGAGTTCCTGTCCTGGCTTCCTTCAAGATGAACAGTAATGTGAAGTATAAGCCAAATAAACCCTTTCTTCCCCAAGTTTCTTTGATCATAATGTTTCATCACAGCAATAGTAACCCTAACTAAGACTATGTCTTTTAGGAAAAGGGATCTGAACTGGCTGAGGTGGTGGCAACTGTAGAGAGAATCTTTTGTGAAATATCACCTGTCAATAGAAAAGTCTCTGGCCGCCGGGCAGTGGTGGCGCACGCCTTTAATCCCAGCACTTGAGGGGCAGAGGCAGGTGTATTTCTGAGTTCGAGGCCAGCCTGGTCTACAGAGTGAGTTCCAGGACAGCCAGGGCTACACAGAGAAACCCTGTCTCGAAAACCAAAAAAAAAAAAAAAAAAAGAAAAAAAAGAAAAAAGAAAAAGAAAGAAAAAAAGAAAAGTCTATGGCCAATGAGGGAGGTGGGAGTTCCAGCAAAAGGGGGGGGGGGATTCTGGGAAAGAGTCAGGTCAGGGATTTGCCCCAAACACTGAGGAGGAGACAGATTCATGAAACTGAGAGGCAACCAGCCATGTGGAAGACATAGAATAATTTGAACAGGTTAAATAAGGTATATGCTAGTCTTGGAACAAGCCAAAGCTATTGGCCTAAGCATTTATTCATATTATAAGTCTTAGAGTCATTATTTCTGGGAACAAAGTGGCTGGGTGGAAAGCCCACAGTAACAGGCAGCCGTAGACATACTGGCTGAGACCTTGCTGGAAGTCGGGCAAGGCATAGAAAGAAGAGCTGTAAGGAAAACTTGAAGTCAGAACTTTGAAGAGAAACAGAGAGCAAAGATCAAAAGAGAAGGTGGCAATGGAAGAAGCTACCAGAAAAATACAAGGAGATTAAAAAAGTCTAAGCCTGGGGCTGGAGAGATGGCTCAGCGGTTAAGGGCATTGACTGCTCTTCCAGAGGTCCTGAGTTCAAATCCCAGCAACCACATGGTGGCTCACAACCATCTGTAATGGGATCCAATGCCCTCTCCTGGTGTGTCTGAAGACAGCTCAGTGTACTCATATACATAAAATAAATAAAATAAATTAAAAAAAAAAAAGTCTAAGCCTGCCAGCACGTCAACCAGGCATGTGACTCTCTAGACCCACAGAGGCCCAGTCCTGGCATCAAGATGCTCACAAGCCTGCTAGCTACAGAGTCACTTGGCAGAGGCATGTGAAGTGGAAACTTAAAGGTTCTTTGGAAAGTCAGTTGTGTTAGATGATGTTTGGTTGGGGCAAATACGTAAAGGAACATTTTATTGAAGTGGACACAGGTAAAAGACTAAGGCAGACTCATGAAGGAATATTTTATTAAAACTTATATAGGAGAAAGGATGTTTTGTTAAAGTAAGTACATGAAAGGACACGTGATAAAGGACTTTTTGCTAACAACACAGACTGTGGTGCAATATGTACCTATTTCCTTTCTCCTGTGAAACATGATCTCAAGACAATATATTGACTTCTTTGGAGCAATTACTGTTTGAGAATAATTATTTGGGTACTGAGATGGAACCCAGGGCCTCCTGATGAGCAAACTCTGTACAAAGAGCTCAGCCCCAAGAATAACATTTTTAAAAAGGATTTATTTCTTTCTGTTACTTTCTTTAGATTTGTTTATTTTTATTTAATGTGTGTGTTTTGCCTACAACTATGTATGTGTAACTTGTGTGTTCCTGGTTCCCACAGAGGTCAGAAGGTGGCATTGGGCTCTCTGGAACTGGAGTTATAGATGGTTGTGAGCTACCATGTGGGTGCTGCAAACCAAACCCAAGTCCTCTGGAATGGCAGCAAGTGCTCTTAACCACTGAGCTATCTCTCTAGCTCTCTGTTTTTATTATTTTAAATTATGTGAAGGGATGTGTCTACATAGGTATGTGCACCTGAGTGCAGGTGTCCTTGGAGGTCATAATCAGAGCTAGAGTTACAGATGGTTGTGAAATGCCTGATGGAGGTGCTAGGAACCAAACTCTCGTCCTCTGGAAGAGCAGCAAACAGTTTCCAATTGCTGAGCCACCTCTCCAGCCCCAAGAATAACTTTATACTTAACACTTATGCTGAAAGGTAGCCAAGGTATAGACAAGTTCCACCTAGCCACCCAGAAAATTAAACAAGGCTAGAAACCTACAAGTTATAGTGAAAAAGGCAAACGTGAAGCTGTAAAGCTTCAACCACTTCGCTTTAAGATAACCACAGCTGGGTATCGTGATACCTCAGGAAACTGAACCAGAAAGATCAGTAGTTCAAGGCCTGCTAGTGCCTCACAGTCAGATCCAACCTAGCTTGGGTAACTTAATTTAGTGAGCCCTTATCTCAAAAACAGAGAAATGATGCTTACAAAGCCAAATGACAACCAATAGATTAAAAAAAAAATTGTTCTGGAAAGATGGCTCAGCAGTAAAGACCACATACTGGGGCTCAGAACATAGCTCAGTTGATAGGAAAGGGGTCTAGCATGAGAATCTCTTATATGATAACAAATGTGTTCCCAGAGGACCCAAGTTCAAATACCCAGCACTCGTGTCAGTGGCTCACAACTACCTATAACTCCCCTCCAGGGAATCTTTTACACTTCTGGCCTCCATGGGCCAACACTCATATGCACATACCCACTCATATTCACACACATAATTAAAATTAAAATAGATATTAAAAAGGAAAGCACATATGTTATAATGTAAGAGACAAAAGCTTAATGTCTATAGTATAAAAAGAGCTCCTGAGGCTCAAAACATAGTTCAGTTGGTAGGAAAGGGATCCAGCATGAGTGGTTTGCCCAGCATTCCTGGAGTCCTGGGTTCCATTCCCAGCACCAAATGAAAGAGGTATGGTGGTGTATATGCATGATCTGGCATTATACAAGAAGTGGAGGCAAGAAGACCACAAGTCCCAGGTCATCCGCAGATACACAATGAGTTCTGTGCCTGCCTGGCTACATGAGACCCTGTCTCAAAACAAACAAACAAACAGAATGCCTGTAAATCAATGACAGAAAAAAAAACCCAAAACTTCCCATGAGGACATTTGCAGAAAAATAAACTGGAAACAAGAAATGTACACATACCAGTGTATCTACCTTTGTATATGGGGTGGGTAGTATGGGGGCTGTGTCACAATCAAATCATACTTCCCCCTGATATTGGCATGACATGAAAAGAGCCCCGACCTTTTGCTAACAGGTGAGAGCCAGGAGCAGTGCATGAAGTTGCTGGTAGAAAGATGAATTGTGATATTCCTGGGAAAAGTGATACATGGATCAGAAACGTAAGTACTTGTCTACCTACCTGCAATCTGCTTCCTTCTACCCAAGGAAGTGACACTACATACAGGATACAGAGGCAATACACACAGCTTCTAGCACCAGGTGTCTTTAAGGCAAATTGAGAATGGAGGCACAGCTGCAAGGCAATGTGGAGCCTTTGAACCAGCCACAAAGACCCTGTATGCTCCTTAATATTGCATGCATACCAGTAAACTTTGAATGATATGTGTGAAGAGGTGGCCAAAATCCTGGAAGTCATTTCAAGTAGTTGTGAGTAATGTTTATATTCTTCTCTGTACTTTCCTATGTTGTTCACTTCCTTGCCCTGAGTCTGTATCACCCACATATCAGAGCAGAAACAATAAAACTTGGTTTGTTTTTCTTTTTTAAGACAGGGTCTTGCTATGTGGTCCTGGATGATCTCAAATTCTCAATCTTCTAGCCTCAGACTCCTGAAGGCTGGGATTCTAAGTATGTGTGCCACCATGCCCAGCCAAAAAAAACCAATTCTTTCCCCTGGGGAGAAAATACTCAGCAATAAAACTTAAAAGCACTTTTCCAGGCAAAGATTTTTGGCCCCCATGGCAGACACCTGGCCTTCTGACGTTCTGGGCTGTGACTTTTCAGCCAAGTGGAAGCATTCTAGTTTCAGTTTCTAATTCTGTACAGTAAGGAATTGGTGCAGATGCCTTCTGAGATCTCCCCTGACTAGCTTAGGAACCTCTACACCATTAGGTCAAAGATGGGAGAGGTCCTATCTGGCAACCAAACATTTTCTCCCCAGCTGTATAGAGGGTACAAGGACTCAGCAGCAGCCCCTCCCTCCAATAAAGCTGAGCCCTGTAGAGGCACTGTGGATGGAAGGCTGAAGATAGGCCAAGGGAGGCCTAGCCAGAAACTCTCTTACTCCAGGTCTTTTGGGACCTACTAGTCCCAGGCCAGGGCTGATGGAGGCACTGTGAGGTCCAAGTTCCAGCAGCTGGGACAGGCCTACTAGATTAGGAGGTTTGAAGTAAGCTTTATGGCTAAAGCAGGTCACACTTGGAGAAACTCCAATCAAAATGGTGGGGGGAGATTCTAGGCCCTGGTCTGCCAAGAGCCCTTAGCGCTTCTGCTCAGTCTGCATAGACTCTAGGACTTCTGACTGTAGGCTTGTTGACTTTGACACAGAAAAATACAGGAAAGTTCAGATGGACACTGAAGAATTTTTCAATATTATCTCATGCAATCCTTGAGATACATAAGAAAATGTTACTCATCAAGCTTACATATGATTTGGAAAACAGAGAGAGAAGAGGGGGATGACTATCCTAAGACCTCTGGCCTTTGCTCCTTTTGTGACCACACACCAACTCAGGGTCTCAGAGTAGTTAGGGCCCTATGTAGTTCTCATGTGTATATTTATGTGTGCCCACCCAGTAGTTCTCTGTGAAACAGCCTTGAATCATCCACATCTCAGCCTCTGCCTGACACAGGAGATAAATAAAAACCAGAAGTTTCTAAGAATTATCAAATGCATATTAGTAAAAATGAAAACTAGAACAAATTAGCAATACCTGTGCTTTGTCCTTTTAATCCCAGAGCCTCTTGTAATCCCAAGGCTGAGGACTGAGACAGGAGGATTCTGAAGTTTGCTGATAACCAGCCTAGCCTAATGAGCATGTCCCAGGCCAGTTTGAGGCCCTTTCTCAAAAAACAAATGAGAACATGACTGCTCCAAGGTATAGTTGAGAGGGTTTTTATTGTAAATTTAAGGGAGAGTACATCCAGAGACAGAGACATCTGGAGGAGTTCAGAGCATGGAGAGAAAGTAGTAGACTAACCATTACTAAACTGCATCATGAGTGGAGGGGGGCGAGGAGCACTAAGAGAGAGCAAAATGAAAATGTGTGGACAAAATGGCAGATTTTTATAGGAATCAGAAGCTGGGGCAAGGGAAGCAAAGCCACTGGACCGGAGAGGTTTAGAGAAGGGGGAAGGAGTGAGAAGAGCAGAGAGGAGCCACAGGTACTGACTGAGCCTAGCAGCCAATGTGAGCTTCAGCATACTAGTAGGTACCACATTCATTTGTCCCAAGTTTCTGCTGAACGTGACAGTGGGAAGGCACTCTGTGTAAATACAATTGTTATCATGCCTAACAGCCTGCATTTGATCCCCAGGATCACATGATGGATGGAGACAACCAACTTCTGCAAGTTGTTCTCTGACTTCCATACACATTCTGTGGCACATGTGAATGTACATTCCCCCAGTACGCGCGCGCGCACACACACACACACACACACACACACACACACACAATCTCATGTAGTCTGGGGGGAAAAAGATTTCCTGTAGCCCAGGTTGACTTTAAATTTACTATTTAACTGAGACTGGTCTCAGCTTCATATTTAAACTCCTTAGTTTGCCTCTGTCTCCCAAGTGCTGGGATTACGGGTATGCAGTACCATTCCGGATTTATATGCTCCATTTGTCCTGGACACACTATATCATGTCCTACAATGCCAACTCATGATGCCAAAAGCATCTCTGGTATGATTCAAAATTACTGAATTCATGAATTGCATTGTTTTTATTCTACACACAAGTTTTCTGCTCTTATAGACACAATGATTTAATTACAGAAAATAAAGACTGAATTTTTTCTACCATTATTATTCAGCATGTAAGTATCAAATTATTATGTCTATGGATTGCATTTCATTAGAATGTTTTGTTTTGTTTGTTTTGAAATATTGTCCCATAAAGACTACTTGGCTGGTTAGAAACTCAAATATAGGCCCAGTTGGCCTCAAACTCATACAGATCTCCCTGCCTCTGCCTCCAGCACACTGTGGTTAGATTGTTGGAATTAAAAACATGTAGCATTACTCCTGAAAAAATGTTAGGTTTTTTTTTTTTTTTTTTTTTTTTGTGACAAGGTCTTTTTATTATATAGCTCTGACTATCCAAGGACTCAGTATGTAGACCAGACTAGCCTCAAACTCAGAGTCTGCCTGCCTCTGCCTCCTAAATGCCTTTAAGCTAGCATTCCTAATGGAACAATGTTATTTCTCAAGCAGGTGCCACTTTCAGCCTCCAACAATATCATCACTGGACCCAGACTCTGAAAGGTAGACAGAGGTGGGCTAAGGAACTGCATCTGGGCCTTTTGATGACATTTCCAGAGGGTTCTTCACATGTGGATTTGGTTATGACTCACCAGTGAGCTCCCATTTGAGATGTACCCAACCAGGACAGAACATCCAATCTAGGCACCCAGGTCCTAAAGCATCTCAGAAACCACAGCAATGGTCACATAACAGTCCAGGAGGCTCTGGTAACCAGGCCTTGGGGAATTAAGAGGTGCCTCTTGGCACCCTGGCCTCACACACAGGTCACTTAGCAAAGGCAAGGTGTCTTTTTTTCTTTGGGCCTCTCCTTTGACTTGTTCAGTTATCCATTTGATTTGTGAAGGATAGTCCTGCCCAGTGAATAAGACACTTCTGAGGATACAAAGATAAGACTCCTGGGGCCTAGAATTGGAGAGATCCTGAGTTTGCTCCCTAGGAACCACATGATCACACAGCAAGAGAGAATTGCTCCAAGTTGTTCTCTGACTCCATGCATGCCATGACAAACACATAAAAATATGTAATTTTAAAGAAAGTCTCCATTATAGACTAGATGTGTTTTAGGTGAAATAAGTTTAAACGGGCAAAAAGAGTTGATATGCTGCCACCAGAAGCAATTTGCTTTCAGTTGGCAAGGCCTACAGTATACCTGTACAGTTTTGCCTCAAGGATATATTAAGTCTCCTGCCCTGTATCACAACTTAGAAGGGATCTTGATCGTCTGTCCCTTCCTCAAAATATCACAGTGGTGCATTATATTGATGACATTATGCTGATTGGACCGAGAGAGTAGGAGGTAGCAATCACTTTGAACTCATTGACAATAGGAATGCATATCAGAGAATGGAAATAAACACAACCAAAATGTAAGGATCATCCACTTCAGTGAAATTCTTAGGAGTCCAGTGTGGGGCATACAGAGATGTTCCTTCTAAGGTGAAGAATAAGTTCTTACACTTGGCCCCTCCTACCACCAAGAAAGAAGCACAGTATTTAGTGGGTCTATTTGGATTCTAAAGACAGCACATTCCTCACTTGGGTGTGTTACTCTGTCCCAGAAAGCTGCTAGCATTATGGGGGGGGGGCCTGGAAAAGGAGAAAGCTCTTCAACAGGTCCAGGTTGCTAAGCAGGCTGCTCTACTACTTGGGCCATATGATCCAGCAGACCTGATGGTACCTGTGTATCAGTGGCAAATAGGGATAGATTCTGGAGCCTTTGGGAGGTCCCTATAGGTGAATTACAGAAGAGACCTTGGGAATTCGGAGCAAGGCTCTACCATCATCTGCAGACAAACATTTTCCCTTTGAAACAGCTCTTGGCATGCTATTGGACCTTAGTGGAAACTGAACATTTGACAATGGGCCACCAAGTTTCCATTCCACCTTAACTGCCCATCATGGACCCACCAAGTCATAAAGTAGGACATGCACAGCAGCAATCTATTATCAGGACCTGAGTACACCAGGACCTGGTTTACTGATGGTTCACATTATGCAGGCATCACTCAGGAAGTGGACAGCTGCAGCATTACAATCCTTTCCTGGGACAACCCCGAAAGACACCAGTGAAGAGAAATCTTCACAGTGGGCAGAACTCGGGGCACTACACATGGCCATACATTTTGTTTGGAAGGAGAAATGTCCAGGTGTGTGATTGTTCGTGGATTCATGGACTGAACTGATGGACTGACTCAATGGTCAGGAACTTGGAAAGAACATGACTGGAAAATTGGTGAGAAAGCCATCTGAGAAAGATGTGGATAGATCTCTCCAAATGGAAGGATGTGAAGATATTGTATCCCATGTAAATGCTCACCAAAAGTGACTTCAGCAGAAGAGTTCAATAATCAAGCAAGTAGATAGTATACCCTGTTCTGTGGACAGTCAATCTCTTTCTCCAGCCTTTCTTGTCATTGCTCAGTGGGCACATGAACAAAGTGGCCATGGTGGCAGAGATGGGGGTTATGCTTGGGCTCAACAACATGGACTTCCACTCACCAAGGCTGACCTGGCTACAGCTGCTGCTGAATGCCAGATCGGCCAACAGCAGAGACCAACACTGAGCCCCAGATATGAGGTGACCAGCCAGCAACCTGGTGGCAGGTTGACTACATTGGACCACTTCCTCTGTGGAAAGGACAATATTTTGTTCTTACTGGAGTAGATACTTATTCTGGTTATGGATTTGCCTTTCCTGCATGTAATGCTTCTGCCAAAACCACCATCCATGGACTCACAGAATGCCTTATCCACTCTCATGGTTTCCCTCACAGTACTGCTTCTGACCAAGGAACTCATTTCACAGCCAGAGAAGTACAACAGTGGACCCCCAATCATGGAATCCACTGGTCTTACCATGTTCCCTATCATCCTGAAGCAGCTGGTCTGATAGAAAGATAAAATGGCCTTTTGAAGATGCAGTTACAGTGCCAACTAGGTGGCTGCAGCATGGAGGGATGGGGCAGAGTTCTTCAGAAGGCTTTGAATCAGCATCTGAGATATGGTACAGTTTTTTCCATGCCAGGATCCATGGGTCCAGGAATCAAGGGATGGAAAGGGGAATAGTTCTACTCACCATCACTCCTAGTGACCCTCTAGGAAAATTTTTGCTTCCTATTCCCACAACCCTAGTTCTGTTGGCCTAGAAGTTTTGTTCCAGAGGGGGGAGTGCTCCTACCAGGAGCCACAATGAACATTCCATTGAACTGGAAGCTCAGACTTCTCCCTGGTCATTTTGGGCTTCTAATGCCCTTAAACCAACAGGCTAAGAAAGGAATAACAGTGTTAGGAGGGGTGATAGATCCAGATTACCATGGGGAAATTGGATTGCCTCTCCACAATGGAGGTAAGAAGGATTATGTCTGGAGTGCAGGAAGTCCCTTGGGCATCTTTTAGTACTACCACGTCCTGTGATTAAAGTCTATGGGAAACTACAACAACCTAATCCAGGCAGGATGGCAAAGGAAGCAGACCCATCAGGAATGAAGGTATGGGTCACTCCTCCAGGAAAAGAGCCAGACCAACTGAGGTGCTTGCAGAGGGTGGAGGAAATACAGAATGGGTAGTAGAGAAAGATAGTTATAAATACCAGTTAAGACCACGCAACCAATTACAGAAATGAGGATTATAATTGACATGAGCATAGTGACAATTTTGGCATTTTGGTTTCTTTTTGAAAACACAGAAATATTGTAAGAATCTGTTTTTGTTTTAATCCCAGGTGTGGGAAATTGAGCTGCTTCAGATTGTCCACAGCAGTTGACTGATTTGCCTTGTGCTCTAGCGGGGGTGTGATTTTGCCAGCTGCAGATAGTTTCTGCAATTGTTTGATGTTTGGAACTCTGGGGACTTTTCAGAGTATATAAATGCTAGAACCCTGAGAAGGTTGTTGGGTTGTTGGTCATGGTTTATTAAGTAGTTGTGCATAGAGAAGAAACAACAAAAAGAAATTAGATAGCCTGATATTGAAGATCAAACTTGCCTCAAGGAATTCAATATCCCTAATCAGTAGGAAGTAGTCTAATAACAATAATGTCACCCTCTTTCTGACCCCTGACTTTATTCAGAGACCTCTTTCCTTTCTATCCTTTTTTTTCTCTCTTATCTAGTGTTAGGGGTTGAAATGGTGAGAAAAAACTGGGTAGAGAAGGGTGGAAGAAAGAAGAACCCACAAAGTAGCCAAAGTCAGCTACACAGAGTTCTCCTGGCATGAGAAGGCCTAATGTGCCTTTTTCCTCTGTGGTTACAGAAAGAATATGGTTAAAAAAAAATCCAAAAATGAACCTTAATCTTACCGGTTCTCAGCCTCAAATTCCACCAACAGTTTTCACCAGAAAAAATAAACAAAAGTGAGACAGTACCCACAGTGTATTCACTTTCTAGTTTACAACCTCTAGAAGACTCTGGAAGTTTCTATTTCCTGAGTACTTTGGATCTGTCTTCCCTGGTGCCTAAGCTGTCTTTTTTCATCTATACACTATAAAAATCCTGCTTATTGTACTAGTTGCTTTAAAATGTATGGAACATTTCCCAGGTCTGCATTACAAATTAGAAGTGTTCCCCTGTGGTAGCATTCCACATGTAGGAGTTTCCAGGCTAGCCCCAAGGCCTTTTAAAACCAATTCCATTGGGTGAAGTCTGAATTTGGGAATCTGGGCCAAATTAAGGGAGGACAATAAGGATTTCCCCTCCTACCCTACCAAAAGGGCTGAGCCACAAATAACCTTCTACTTCCTACAGTCACACAGTCACAGAACCAGAGGCAACTGTGCAAGTTTTTTTTTTTTAAATGTGTGTGTGTGTGTGTTCTGTTTTGCTCTTTGAGACAGTGTCTCACCATGTACCTCGTACCTCTGGCTGTCCTGGAACTGCTTTGTAGAACAGACTGGTTTTGACTGAGAGATCCACCTGCTTCTGCCTCCTGAGTGTTGGGACTAAAGGCATATGCCACCACTGCCTGGCTAAAGGCATACATTTTTAATTGAAAAATTAATTAAATGTATGTGTGTTTGTGTGTGTGTGTATTCTCATGTGTACACATATATGTAGAGACCAGAGGAACAACTTGCAGAAGTCAGTTCTCCCCTTCCATCAAGTGGGTCTTGGGAATGTATTTAATTCAAGTCATCAGGCTTAGTGGGAAGTAGTTTTCCTTGTTAAATCATAAATAATTTCATGGGTAGTTAGTTTTTATTTTTGTGAGACAGGATCTCACTGTGTATCCCTGATTGGCCTCACTCTCCTCAAAGTCACAGAAGTCCACCTACCTTTGCTTTAGAGTGCTGAGATTAAAGAGGTGCACCATCACACCCTGCTAGGTTCTTGGTTTTTTTTGTTTGTTTGTTTTAAATATTTTATTATTCTTTGACACTTTCATACATGTACACAGTGTATCTCAATCAATTCCAGAGGTCCTTGTGCTTTTTTTGTTTTTGTTTGTTTGTACATTGTTGTTACATTGTAGCCCAGGCTGACTTAACAAACTTACTCCTGCCTCTACCTGCCAAGTGTTGGGATTAGAGGCATGTGCCACCACTCCTAATGAGAAATATATTATTATTGAAAAGAGAACAGGCTCAACTCAATGTTCGAAAATGACTGCACAGCCAATTGCAGCTGAGAGGTGACAGAGACACAAGGAAAGGCCTTAAGCTCTCTGTACTATAATGTCAAGCTATGTGCCTTCCAGCCCTGGCTTTTTCTCAGCCATGTGACCAGAACCGATTTGCTCACCTATAAAATGTGGAAATTGGCGGCTCTTTCTTGATGTCTACACCCATGTCTCCAGTGCATAGTATTCTCCACCTCTCCCATTTTTTCTTGAAAAAGGGTTTCTTTCTGTAGTTCAAGCTGTCCTAGAACTCAATTTATAATCCAGGCTGGCCTCATAGGGGTGATAATCTGCTTGTCTTGTTTTCCGGCCTTCAGAGATTACAGGCATGAGCTACCACACCCAAGTTTTTAAATTTTGTTTTATTTTAATTTTATTTTTGGTATTTCAAGACAGGATTTCTGTGTAACAATCCTGGCTGTCCTGGGGCTAATTTTTTAGACCAGGCTGGCCTTGAATTCGTAAGAGATCCATCTGCCTCTGCTTCCCTAGTGTTGGGATTAAAGGAATGAGCCACCATGGCCAGCCAAATTTTTTTTAAATATACTTATTTTTAAAATATTTTTTTTTTGGAGCCAGGCGTGGTGGTGCACACCTTTAACCCCAGCACTAGGGATGCAGGTGGATCTCTGAGTTCGAGGCCAGTCTGGTCTACAGAGTGAGTTCCAGGACAACTGGAGGCTACACAGAGAAACCCTGTATCAAGACAAAACAAAACAAAAACCTTCAAAAGAAAAACAAACAAAACAAAAATTATCAACTTCAAGAAAAAAGTGTAGCCTCCTGGCTCATCTGTAATCTCAGCTGATAGGGATGCTGAGGCAGGAGGATTGAAAGTTTTAAGAGAAATCTGCCTGAATGAAATCCTGACTCAAAAAGTTAAAAAAAAAAAAAAAAGGTTTGAGATATAGCTCAGTGGTATTTATGTAGAATATATAAAGGCTTGGATTCAATCCCCAGTAGTATAAATAAACAAATAATAAATCATGGAAGCCAGAGAATTATTATATAAAACTGTTTTTTGTTTTTTGGGGGGCTCTAGGGGGCTAGTACTGCTGAGGACGAGCATGTATAGTGCCTTTTTTTATTAATTAATTAATTAATTTATTATATGTAAGTACACTGTAGCTGTCTTCAGACACCCCAGAAGAGGGCATCAGATCTCATGGTTGTGAGCCACCATGTGGTTGCTGGGATTTGAACTCATGACCTTCAGAAGAGCAGTCAGCGCTCTTAACCGCTGAGCCATCTCTCCAGCCCGTATAGTGCCTTATACATGCCTGCTAGGTAAGTACCACTGAGCCTCACTCTCAGCCCCAGAATGGGCTATTATATATTAGACTACTTAGTCTATATTATATATTAGACTACTTATTTTATTGTTTGTTTCTTAAGACAGAATCTCCTACTGTAGTCCAGGCTAGTGCCTGCCTTGGTTACCATCCCCATCCTCTTGTCTCAACCTCCCAAGTCCTGTAATTACAAGCAGGAGCAAGTACTGTTTAGTTTCAAGGCCAAATGTCCAACTTCCTTCCTGAAGTTTAGAGTAAGGCACAGTTAGCTTCTACTCTCCTCCCTTATCTTCTCACCAAACCTGTTTGCTCTTTAGCTTCTCAGATATGTCCTGGAGTCCCCTGGATCCTAGGGACATGGCTGCTGGGCTTAATGTGAAGCTTGCTTGCCTTGAGTGTATGTTGCTAAGAAGGACCACCAGGTCTAATATATATGTGGGTCCCACTGCTGAAACTCATTACCACCTTCAGGGAACTGAAGCTTTCATCCTGAGTTTGTCTCCATGTCTGGGGGCCACATCTGCTCTTGGATTCTCACCTCCAAGCCAGGGTTAATATGGTCTGTATTCTGAGGCCCTGAATCTTTCTTAAGTTCCCTTGAATCTCATCATATCCCTTCTAGCCAACCTTTTGGCTAGAGTTAAAAGTGCCATCTACATGTATCCTTGAAGAGGCTTCAGCTGGGACACGAGCTGAGGCCCCATCTGGTGTCTCTGCATCCTTCCCTGTACCCATATAAATCTCTATACTAAACTTCCCTGCACCCATATGGGCACCCACATAAGCCTGACTATCTTCTAGCATGCAGAATGGTGAAATGATGATAGGAGTCAGATCCTGTCAACTAAGGAGGACATCCAGGAGGGGTATAGATAAAGCAATCCTTCCTGCAAATGGGATCAGAGTCTACCAGAGTCTGAGATGAAAGTCACATACAATGAAACCAATTACCCAAGTCTCTTAGGAAAATCAAGTTTGCTACTTTGTAGCTTTATTCCTTGTACCTTGAACTGCCATGACCCTTGTTCCAGGCCAAACAGCTCTTCAGAGCTCCCCCCTAGCAAGTGAAAGGAAAGACTCATAGCATTGGCTCTAATTAGGTCTTGAGTCTTTTGGGAATATCCTGCCAAGTGTGACAACGTATCTTGCCTTCACCCCACCTTTATTTCTACAGGAACTAGTTATTTAGCAGGCATTGGCTCCAAATTTCAACCACTATGTCCAGCTAAGTATAACAAGTTCCCAGCTAAGGAGCTCCTTCATAAAATACATGTTCCTTACACATGCCTTTTCCTTGTGGCTGTATAGATTTAAGCAGCAGCCACTGTCACCTCCAGGCAGTGGAACAGAGGTGGCTTTTTGGCTTGCAGTATGTATGAAAACATTCTATTGTGCCCAGGACTGTTGAATGAGAATTTTCTGCAGATGTGAAGGCATAGAATGGGACACTCCCAGAAGATTTGGATAACCATAGCCACCTATAAGCCCACAGACCCCAGAGGAACTAGTTAGTAGCTTCTGATTTTGCGAGTAAAACATGCTGAATTCAGTTAAGCCCCTGGAAGACGAGCAGCTCAGCTCCTTTATTTTACAGGGAAGAGTTTGGACTATAGAAAAAACTGGCAAAGGTCACCAGCTCTTAATGATACAACCATATAAACAGGGGTTCATCTCTGACCTTTGCCAAATGAGTATTTGCAATTGGATAAACTAAAGCTGAGAATACTAAATAAATTTAATATATGAAGATTATTACATATTGTTTATAGTATGATATGGCAATTTGCATGTCTTATTGATAACAAATTACAAGATCTACAGCAGGCTCTATATTGTAACATCAAAGTTAAAGTTATTCAGACTGTCAGTAGAGCTTGTAATTTAATTTCTAGATCTGTACAAAGCAGCTACAGAACTTATAGTGATCTGTACATGTCCTCTGATGACAAAGTCACAAGTGTTTCTGATACTCCATGTTCTGCTTCCTACATTTTCAATTACAGGAAATGCCAAATTTTCACTAGAAGTTAGTTAAAATAAGGATGGAATAAAGAAAGGTTAATGTGGAGAAATCATCTGCTTTTAGTTTAGGCCTTGGGACATCAGTTTAGGACCCCTGTGCTACACAACCTACCTATAACAGTTATGACAATGCTGTGCCTAAATGGTCTCCTGGGAGACCTGGAATGTAGAAATGAAGACGGTAACGCTCCTTTTTCAAGGCTGTTGTGTGAACTTACAATATTGGCGCGAAAAGACCAGCGTTCACCATCCGGGTTTTTTACTTCTCTGGCTTTGCTGGGGAAAATTCAAATCTCAAAAAAGGGCGGACCCATAAAGAAGCTGTACGCCTGCGCAAAGGCGGGGCGAGAAGCCCTGGGAAGAAGGCGGGGCGGGTGACGCGAGTGGCGCAGACTGCTCCCGCGTTGGCTTTGCTCCGGTGCCGTTAGCCTCGCTGGGCTGGTGGGTGGGGGTAGCCTGACGCGCTGCGACTCGAAGCGCGTGGCCCCGTCGTTCGGGAGGCGCGGGCGGAGGCGGCTACGCCTCGGGGTGTTGCTGGCGGGCCTGGGAGCGGACGGCAGCTCCGCCCCTGTGAGCTCGTGGCGTCACCTTCCGCTCTGGCCCCGCCTGTAGCTCTTCGCTGTGGCTGGGTTCTGACTGTTGCTGAGTGTTCGGGGCGGGAAAAAAAGCTGCTTCCCAGCAAAGGCTGCAATCGCAGTGTCCCTTCTTAACTACCGTCCTTAACTACCATGTGCCATGTCTCCACTGCCAGTTAAAGGCCATTTTTCTGGTTTGTGTCCCATCAGCGACCTGATCATTTCCCAGGGGGCGGGGCCAAGCGAGTGAGGGGGGAGAGTTAGATTTTCATCCGGGCATCCCCAGGTGCCGCGGCCATCTTTGTTTTGTGCTGAAAGTCGCTATTGACGCCCGCAGACGACCGGGCGTGGAGAAGTGGCAAGATGGCGACTCCCAGAGAGGAGGCGTGGAGGAGCCCTGGGGGGGGGCACAGGGCGGGGCGCTACTGCACCTGACCCGAACTCTACTGTCTCTAGCTTACTGCACAGCAGCACCAACTCGCCCGCAAGTAGACAATGCACTGGTTTTTAAAGAAGCTTTTAATTCTTTATGAGCCTTGGATCCTTAAAGAGGTTTGAGACCACAGGCGAAGACGTGCGAAGGCGGGGGAGGGTGACGTCTCCTGACTCCACCCCCTCTCCCGATAGCCGCCATGTTTAGTTGTTACCTCTTCACACAAGATGGCGGCTCCCAGGGAGGAGGCATGATCGCCCTGCCGTTACCGCTTCTTCTGCCGTACAATTGTCACCTCGGGTCTTAACTCCTGCTCTTTCGAGCGGCTCCTGTGGGAAGGAGTCCTAAGGAGGGAAGCGAGGATTGGACGCTGCCTTGCGTTTGGTTTGCTGTGGAAGAACTGTCCAGGAAGAAGAGAATAGGTGGGGGGGTGAAGAGAAGCTAGTCTCAAGATGGCGGCTCCCAGGGCGGCCGGCGCAGCCTGAATAGCAGAGTCGGACTCAAGGGAGAGGTGCTAAACCTCACGAGCCGTACGGCTCGGGGCCCCGAGCAGCAACCGGGAGTTAGAGCCCGTTCCGCCAGCCTTTGACACGCCTTTATTATTTAGGAACGTTGAGGTTCTGCGATCGGTGGCTGTACTAAGTGCTGGGTGGGGAAGCAGGACGGTCTCAAGATGGCGGCTTCCACAATTGTGGTCTGACTGTCGGAGCTGAGACAACCGCGGCATTTGTGGCTCTTTTCCACCCGCCCCGGAAGCCAGCCAGTGCTGGGGACGGGGGGTGTGGGAACCGGGCCGGGGCTCCGCCATTTCCGGCGGGGGAGGGCTACGACTGAGGAAGGGAGGAGAGAGAGGCGGCTCAAGATGGCGGCTCCCAGAGCCTCCTGCTCGAGCTTCTAAGCGGGAACACCCGGGCAAATAGTTAGAACGACGGCGCTCAGTGGCCTGTAGCTTCTCGGGAATAGGTACTCTGCAGTTTTGAGAAGCTTTTAAGGATTCGAGCTGAGTGAGAAGGGGGGGGAAGAGCCAAAGGAAGGAGGATAGTTAAGATGGCGGCCTCCATGGAGTCGTCCACCGCTGTGTAAGGAGCCGCTTCTTCGTGAGAGCTGCCTTAGACGAAAGGGGGTGTGTGAAGAATTAAGGGTATCCCTCCTGTTCAGTGACTTCTTCCCACTGCATCCTTAACCGGAACTATGGCTTCGGCTGTGTCCCCCGCTAACTTGCCAGCGGTGCTTCTGCAGCCCCGCTGGAAACGGGTGGTGGGCTGGTCGGGTCCCGTGCCCCGACCCCGCCACGGCCACCGTGCTGTGGCTATCAAGGAGCTTATAGTGGTATTTGGCGGCGGCAACGAGGGGATAGTGGACGAACTACACGTGTACAACACTGGTGAGTGCTACCGCCCTGGGTTTCTCAAAGCCTTCCCTCCTATCTCTCTCCTAACCCTTCTCTCACTCCCCTGTTATGTTTTCCTTCTCCCTTTGCACTTATTGCCATCTTTGCTTTTTCCCTGATTTTTCTACCCCCGTTCTTACACCCCCGTACTCTTCTGTGTTTAAAGGTTGCATTTCATTACTTAGAGAAACCCTCTACTCCGACTGGTGAGGGGGAGGGGATGTCGCGGGCGACAGTGACTTCAGACGTACACCGTTACCCTGTGGGCTGGGGCTGGCGCGGCAGCGGATGTGTTCTCTTGGCGCAGGCGGAATCCTCCCCCCTCCTGCGATAGTCCTCATCCCCAGCACCCATGCTCGTTCCGGAGAAAAGACAATATTTAGATCACAGATCCATTCTCTACACCCAGAAAAAAAAGAGGGAAGCACTCTTTAAGGTGCAGACTTTTAACAGCCTAATGCGACCCTCGTGTTAAGTACGGATGGCATGACGGCTATACTGCCGCCGCCCCCCCCCACATACACACAGATGGGGGTATTTACTTGTACAAGTTTTGAATTTTTTTGTGGGTTTTTTTTCCCTTCAAATTGTTTCTTTTCCTAATCGGGTGCCTTAACAATCGAGTTCCCCCACCCCGCCCCCCATAGCAGACCGGAGGGCTCAATGCCTTTTTTTTTTTTTTTTTTTTTTTTTTTGGTGAGATTGAAGGCGTTAACCAGTCCCGTCTAGTGCCTCCTTCTCCAAACCCAAGCCCTTGCAAATTGGGAGGAGCCTATCTGCAGGTATGGCTGATCTACAGCCTGGCCTCTGCCCCCTCCCTTATGGGAGCCACATGTTGTTCCTTGCTTGGTTCTCTTGCTCTGTCTCTAGGGCAGAAAGCTTTATTGCATCCTTCCCCTGTGGTAGCCTCTTGGCACTTTCTGCACATCTAGTACAGGGGATTGATCTGAGTTGCCGGTTGACTGCCCAAGGACCTTTAGGACCTTTTCCTTGCCCTAAGGGAGAAGTGCTGGGGCTTGCTAAGGCTGGAAGTATGTGCCAGTTGTGTCCAGGTGAGAGCCTGGAATACTAGTGTGGCCACACAGAGCCAGCCCTCTTGCCTCTGGTAGACTAGAAGCTTCCCTCTGCTGCAGTAGGTGCAGCCTGCAGTGCTTCCTCCCTTGCCAGCTCCTTAGCCTCTTCCGTGCACCTTCATCCTTTCTGGGCCCCTGCGGTCCTAGGCACCTCTTCTTCATTTGAGGGCAGGACCTAGTGTGAAGCAATTGACTCCATCTCACACACTCCACACTGAGGAGGCAGAAAGCAGGCAGGAGATCGTGGTCTGGGGTAGTTCATGGAACAAGTGTTAGAGACAGACTCTCCTGGCAGCTTCCCAGCACCTCCCCTGCCAGGCTGAGTGTACAGGCCTGCCTCTGCACCTCTGAACTATTCCCCCCTCCCAAGTTGACTTTGAAAGACTGGTGGGTTGTCCAGCCCTCTGAGTTCCTTGCCTCTCCGCACCTGTTGCCTCCAGGGAGGAGGGCTTTTTCTCAGGGCCTCTGCAGAAAGGGGGGGGGTGGTGGTGATGCTTATGCCAGCCCAGGCAGCTGTGGTGGCAGAAAGTAGCCCAGTAAGGTAAGGCCAAGGGCAGGGGTGCAACTTATGGAGTAGTAGAGCTGTTTTTAGAGATGCCTTCCACAGAAGCAGCAGTACCGTCTCCATTTCCTGGACTGCCTTCTACTAAGGCCTGGAGGAGACTTTCTGGCAGGGAAATACAATTTTAGAAAGTAGGGCAGGGGCCTAATTACAGTCAGCTCCAAAGTCCATTGCAGGCCTATGTCTTGGCTTCCTGGGACCTCTACATATTCATTAGTTTATTGAAAACAATTGACCACTTTGGTGTTAATTTGTTACCATTTTGCAGAGGTTGGGTGTTAGAAGGTAACCAGGCTTCTAAGTCCCCTTACAGCAAAGGCCTGGAATCCTCCAGACTTAACAGTTTTCAAATTGTTCTGATCAATTTTTAGGTGACTTGAGAGAGCAATTAGCAGACCCTGCTATACCCTCTTCTTCAACTTACTGGTGTACCCCTTGTTTTGATGATCTCAGGGTGTGTCGTGGATTTGGCAGGCTAGGAGTTCTAGCAGTCCTCATGCTATTCTGGCTGCCCATCCTTCCCTACAACTGCCTCTTCTGTTTACCTTAGTTTTGTTTTCAAAGAGGCCTGAGTTCATAATCTGTTCATGCCTCTGCCTATAGCCCTTTGCTTTTGTAGGATCAGTACTTACCCCTTTAAAGAGTATGCTCTTCTAGTAACTCCTCTTTTCCTCTTTGAAAGAGGAAAGAGATCCAGGGTGTGTGTGCACTTGGCTGTTTTGGTCAGCTCTTCAGTTTGCAGGAGATGGAGTATAATTCACCCAGGGGTTACCCAGTGGAATTACTGGGTTTGTGTGTGCTAGAGAGTGCGTACATACATGACTTTGCCCCTTTAGAGGCAGTCACCATGGGGACTGAGAGACCCTTTACTGACTTTTGGTAGGTCTTGGGGTTGCAATTGCCTGTGAAGGAATTTTATTTCCATGAGGCAATTCAGATTACTCAAGAGGCTTAAGCTCAAGGATCCACACAGGCTGAGGTGAAATGTGCTGTGGTGAAGCTGGGTGTGTGTGATCCCTTTTCCAGGCTGCTTTTGCCTTCGTGGATATTGGAAGTCATGAACCCCCAGGGTTGGATGTGGAACAGAGCCCTGAGCAAGTTCTGTATCACTGAGACACATCTCCAGTTCCTCCATAGACTTGTGGGGAGAGGGGTTTACAAAATATCTAATGGAACTTCCTACATATAAGGACATTGGAGTCTAAGAGGGGAAGTGACAGGTCCAAACTAGGGCACTGCACTGGCTGCTGGTAGAAGTGGGCCAAGTGTGAACCTTAATAGACTGAAAACCACCACCTTAGAAACATCTATTTACCTCTGTCCCTATACCTAAATTTCATTAAGTCAAATGGGTATCACATCTGTTCCCCCATCTATTTCAGGCCCTCTTTAACAGGCTCACTTCCTTATCAGCTTGTTAGTTTTGCTGATTAGGAAATAGCCTATTTACTCTTCAGAGCTCTGTCTTAAATATTTTTTACTCAGAGAAACCTTCAGTTATGTCCTTCATCACCCTTGCTCTGCTCCTAAGGGTTGGGCAGGTTCCAGGCTCTTTCAGTTTTTCTTCCTATCAGTGGAGAGGTTCACAGCCTACCTACCAGATGGGAAATATAGGGGCCTGGGGCTTCTCTGTGCTTTCCAGCATGGGGCCTGCCACATCAGAAATGATTTTGGTATAACCAGTCACACTGAAAGGAAAATAATTTCTTGAACTCCACCATGTTCTCTGCTGCGTGGATATCATCAGTCTATATGGTGATGGGGAGACAAGCTATAAATGAAGTTGGGCTGAAGAAAGGGAAGGTAAAAAGTATCTCATGCTAGATCCTGCAAACAGGTGGCCTCCTTTCCTCAAATTCCCCTCTTCTGGTGAGGGTCAGGGACATGCCAGGGCATATCAAAAATGAGGGACCCAGGGATTGGGTTACATGATACCCTACTGAGTGTTTGAGGGTAAAGGAGAGCAGCTGTTAGATTTATAAAGTGGAGAGAAGAATTCACATACTTGCACACTTGTAGGGAGTAAAACGGGGATTCGTAGGTGAGATGAGATAGTATGTTATCTCCACACTGAGAACTTTACTCCCTAACAGACTCCTGATGGGAGTTGGGAAGGGCTTCTTCTGCCTTGCCAGAAGAAACATTCTAAAGCCAGATTATTAGCACCTCTTAGGTCTCATAGGAGAAACTGGTGATCTGGGAGGCTCAGGAACATCATAGTAAACTTCTGGCCTGGTCATCTGGGTCAGTGGATCAGCATGATAGGAAAGCTGTGGGCCAATCCCATTTGCCATTTAGCTTTTACTCAAGACTCCTACCTATTGCTTTTAACACAAGGGTTCTCAGCTGAGTGAGGGACTGCCCGTATATGAGACATATAGTGAATCAGGTTCATGTCCCTGCTGGATTTCACTCTGAATTTCAGGTGAGTTTCCCTTCCTGTTCCGCACCCCCCCCCCAAAGGTCTTTTGTTTGTGCATGTTTTTGTTTTGAAATAAGGTCTTATAGCCCAGGCTAACCCTGAACTCCTGATCTTCCTGCTTCTACCTTTCAAGTGCTAGGATTACAGGTAACTGAGGGCTGGATTGAGGCTGTCTTAGAGTTTCCTGTTAGCTTTTCTTTTGTAATTTGGATGAAACTCCTTCCATGGATTGTTTATTTGTGCAAGGTTGATTTACCTCAATATTGGAAGGAAGCTCCTACATTTCTTGATTCATGTTTGCACCAGTAATAAGAAAATAGGTCAAGAGCCAACATTTGAGTGTGTGAATACATGCATACATGTGCACAAGCAGTACAAGCTGCATCACTCCAGCAGAAAAATGACAGAGAGGATGGGGGCTCTAGTATTGTCTTCAGTGACTCAGCTAAACCACTGAGGAGTCTTAATAGCTAGCTAGCTGTTCCAGGTGCGTCTGGGGAGACCCTTCTCCCTAAAGCAAGGCAGGACACAGATGTTGTCTGTACAGCCTTGGAGTTGAGAACACGGGATTTTACAAATGGTGTCGGGGGAGAGAACTTTGTCCTCAAATGCATCTAAATAAAGGGGGCAGAAAAAGCAAAACAAGCAATTTCCCTCTTTTTCTCAGTACATTGGTCTCCAAATCAAACATCTATTTTTTGTAGAAATGTGCCTGCCTCTCTGCGTGGACAGTATGGCTGAGAAGCAGATGAACAGCTTAGACTGGTCCACAGAAGCCTTCTGTGTCCCCTCCTCCAAAACAACCTGACTTCCCATCTACTTCTAGGAGGAGGGACTCGTCTTGACTTTGAAGCCCTTCCCCATGGTAGCTGCAGCCCCCTTCCCCAGATCCAGGACTTGAAATCCTTCCTACAGCCTTCTCAGATCTCACCTGACTAACAATGCAGCAGGTCTGCCTCTGGGCCCCGATCTTAGAGATTTTGGGGACGGATGGACTGACTGACTGACTTATCCTTTAAATATGTGGCATGGTAGAAGAATGTGTTTGCCTATAACATTACCAGAACCCTTGCCACTACAGATGTGAAGGACATAGGCGCCCAGGTGAAAGAGCAAACTGCCAGGCAAGCTAGGGAAGGGCTACATTCCAGCTGAAGGCTTGACCACTGTCTTGTACTTTCTTAGGGGGGAACCAGGAGGTACCTGAGGGATGAGTTCCCTTTCTTGGTGACCTCGCCACCTTAGCCCGTTAGAAGTGTGAGGGGGCTCCTGAGAAGTTTCTGTCACAGATCTACTTTGGTTGCCACTTCAGGCTTGAGAACATTCTGGATGTGGGGGAGGGGCACTGCCACAGAGCCTGTGGACCATCACCTAGGAGATAAGTGAGTGGCTGATTCTTGCCTCAGGCTCTTCTGAGCCAGCAATCTCTTCCCTGTCTGTCCGCTGCCTGCATGAAGGGAAGACATCAGTCTATAACAGTTAAGTTTCCAGGACCACCTACAGGTGCAGCTGTAGGCTCTGGCTATCTTAACTCTGTAGTACAGAGAGAATCATGGGCTCTGAATAGGAGGAACATGAGCCTTAGAGGGCATTTGGAGTATAGAAGTTTAATGATCATGTAAACAGTAGGGGAAGTAAGTCATGGTCTACTAGATTCCCAGAGACTGATGAATTATCTTGGTTGGTGACTTTACTGCTTTCTGAGATGAACTTAATGAGAAGTTGTGGAATAGTTTGAAAGCCAGGGTTCTGCAGATGGTTTGAATAAAATGACTAGAGATTTGGGATAATGCTCTTAAAGGATAGTGTGCTGGCTCAGCTCCTCTCTTGGCTACATTTGAAGACTAGGAGTTGGAGAGTAGGAGACTTAAGGAATAAGAAGAATGGGGACACTTGGGTTCTAGAAGCTCCTGGATGTTTTGACTTTTGTTTCCTTTTCTTCAGCGACCAACCAGTGGTTCATCCCAGCTGTGAGGGGGGATATCCCTCCAGGGTGTGCAGCCTATGGCTTTGTGTGTGATGGTACTCGCCTACTGGTGTTTGGTGGAATGGTAGAGTATGGAAAATACAGCAACGACCTCTATGAACTCCAGGTAATAACATAGAGTCTCTGTGGGCCTGGGTTGTTATATTGCCTCAGGCCCTGTGGAACTCTCCATAGTGTTCCTTGTACTGGTTTGTGAGCTAAGACAGAAGAGGCAGTGGAAGGGATTACTTAAGAGTCTACCAAGGCTGTTCTCTCCTTGCACAGTGTCAGAGGAGAGAACAGGACTAAATTGTTTAGAACTTACATGCTTTAGCAAGGTGCTCTCTCATTCCAGACAGTCTTCTCCTTATGCCTCAAATAGCCCCTGGCCCCTGCCAGTGACTTTCTCATCTTATTGATTTTGTAGGCAAGTCGCTGGGAATGGAAGAGACTGAAGGCAAAGACACCCAAAAATGGGCCTCCTCCATGTCCTCGGCTTGGACATAGCTTCTCCCTTGTGGGCAATAAATGTTACCTGTTTGGGGGTCTGGCCAATGATAGTGAGGACCCCAAGAACAACATTCCAAGGTGAGGCTTTGTCCTATATTTTTCTCTGAAGAATCCCACCAGGGTGGGTTTACTTTCCCCAGGTATAAGACTCATCTGGAATTCTAAAGTTGGTTGTACCAGCTGACTCCACCAGAGCCATGTTTCTCTCCTGTCAATGAGAAAGCAGATTCAGTGCCCTTTCAAGAAGTTCTTAGCTTTGAGATCTGAACCCCTGGGTAGGTCTTGTAAGAGAAAGCTGGGCAAGAGGTAGAATTGGCCTGGTCCCTCTCCCTCAGACCGAAATTAGACCTGATTGCTTCCTTTGCAGCTTCTGCTGCTTGAACATTTCCTGATGGGTACTTTCTAAGGCCTGTAGCCAAAGCTCCTAATATGTGGAGGTATTTCCAAGCTGACACCCCCTTACTCTAGGGAGGCCTACATATAATGCCTGGCATTGTGTACATGATTGCCTAAAAGAACCTGCCACTGAGTCTGAACTTAGGCTGCCATCATAGCTTTGCACATACACCCTTTCTATTGTTCCAGTTGGACTCACCCTGTAAGCTTCTAGCAGTCTCTTCTGGGGGCAAGTTTGTGGTTTCCATGGCCTTTGCTCTTTTGTGTTCTAATAAATCTGCTCACTGAGATAACCTGGTAAAGCCTGTGGTGCATGTGTTCAATGTTTGCTATTACTGATCTTCCTCAGGTACCTGAATGACTTATATATTCTCGAACTACGGCCAGGCTCTGGAGTGGTAGCTTGGGACATCCCCATCACTTACGGTGTCCTGCCTCCACCCCGGGAGTCACATACTGCTGTGGTCTATACTGAAAAAGATAACAAGAAATCCAAGCTGGTGATCTATGGAGGGATGAGTGGCTGCAGGCTAGGGGACCTTTGGACCCTGGACATTGGTAAGAAATTGCTGCTATTCTAGTAGCTTCAGAGCAAAGCCAATCTTCTGGATAGCTGGCCTTGAGTGGCTGTCGTTGCCTTGTGAGGTGGGGCTCATGGGAAGCTAGTGTCCCCCTTAGCCTTATCAATGGATAGGAAACAGAGTAAGGCTTGGTTCACTACTATATGGGCTTTCGAGAGAATAGAGAGAGAGTGCAATCTTTTCACAATGGAATTCCCTCATTCTAGGTAGAGCCCTGACTCACTTTTCAGTGGACAGTCTGTATGTGGAATGGTATATTCTGATATGACTAGTGTGATAAAATTTATTATCCTAGATCAATTTTTTACTTGGGCTATAAAGTGGGTGATGGGTTAGGTGGGGGTAGATATTGGTTCTAGTACCCCATGGGGTCACAGCACCCAAGCATTTGAACATAAGCAAAACTTGAGGTTTTTGTCTAGTGCTAAAGTGGCATGGAAGTAAATATGCTCTACGGGGAGTAGAAGTGCAAAGGAGAGGTTGGGGTGAGCTTGGTACCCCTGTGTCATCCCTGAGAGTGGTGCTGCCTTATAGCAGATGCCCGGTACTTTTGGGAAGAAACCTCCTTGCCCAGTTTATCTGAACAGCTTTAGAAATGCTGAAACATAGTTGTTAGGGCAATAAATTAGAGGGCTTGCTGAGGGATTTAGGAAGACAGAGATGCAGTTGTTATGTTGGTTTAGGGCCCAGTTAGCCCAAGTACTGGGACTATGGTGTCTGATCCAGCATAGATAATCTCTCCATTTCTGCAGAGACACTGACATGGAATAAGCCCAGCCTTAGTGGGGTGGCACCCCTTCCTCGCAGCCTCCACTCTGCAACCACCATAGGAAACAAGTGAGTATCTGCTTTTTTTATTCCCTGACCTGAGCTGCCTCTGAGTCAGGAAGGTTTCTCAAGTCAGTTTTGTCGACTGTCCCTCAATCCCAAGGAGACCTTTTTCTGGTAGGTCTGGCATTAATTAAACAGCCCCGTACCCTCCTTATTAAACATAAAAAAGACAGATTAAGGGTGGAGGGACTGCATGTAGTGTAGTCTGAGACCCTTTCTTGACCTGTAAGGCTACCCCATGAAGAGTATAGACAGTGTAGCTCCTCATTGAATCAGGATTCTTTGTGAATGCCAAGGTCAAGGGTCCATGGAGGCACCTTAGATGAACAAAATAATGCTTTCCTTACAAAGAAATGACAGTTCTTTGTAAGAGTGAACCATGGGGTAGGAAGTGCCATATTAAACAGGTTCATGCATCCTCAGGGACTCCTGGGGCCTTCTAGAGAACTGAGCATGTTCAGAACTTTCTGGGTAAAATAGGTAGCCTCTAGCTTGGTACTTCCCTTCAATCCTTTCTTGCTTTTTCTTCATCCTCCCAGAATGTATGTATTTGGTGGCTGGGTGCCCCTTGTCATGGACGATGTCAAAGTGGCCACACACGAGAAGGAATGGAAGTGTACCAACACACTGGCTTGTCTCAACCTGGGTATGGCCTTCTCAGGCTTAGAGTGGCTAGGGATGGGGTGGCCCTAGGAAATTTTTAGAGTATTCAGGAAGCAAACTCGGGCTCATGAATATTACCAGAAATATCCAATAGATAGAAAACTCTCAGGCACTACTCCTTTTAGTTTGAATGGGCTCTTCATATGTGCCTGACATCCGTAAGTTCAAAAGCACATATAGTACAGGGAAGGTGTTTGTTGTACTCCATTTGTAGGGACTCTTCTATATAGGCAATAGCTCCAAGACCTTAGCCTGCCATACACAGGACCAAGTAGCCCTTTTCCCTTACTATCTTGGAGATCATTTCATACCCATGCATAGTGAGTATCATATTCTTTAATATGGTGTGGAGCTTTTTAATTCTAGCATCTAGGAGGCAGAAGCAGATGGATCTCTTGAGTTCAAGACCAGCCAGGTCTTAGTAAAATCCTATCTTGAAAACAAAATACCAAACAAAAAATTTGAGTTGCTTTAATTTTGACTGGATGCACACATTTTAAGATCTTTACTTGATTTTTCATGTATTGTGTTTCCCTTTGTCCATCTCATAAGATTGTATTATTTTTATGTACAAGGAGTTATCTTCCAAATACTTTCCCAATATATCGCTTAATTTTCTTTTTATGTTCTTTTTGCCTTTTTGTTTACTTTTAATTTGATACTCCAATAACTTGACCTTCCCTGACAATGAAAGAACAGAGGGCAACTTGGAAGTTTAGGGAACAGGTTCCTTTTGTCCTCTGTGTGACCTCCAGCACCTGTGCACCTCTAGATACCATGGCCTGGGAAACCATCCTGATGGATACACTGGAGGACAACATTCCTCGAGCTCGAGCAGGCCACTGTGCTGTTGCCATCAATACTCGTCTGTACATTTGGAGTGGCCGTGATGGCTACCGCAAGGCCTGGAACAACCAGGTCTGCTGCAAGGACCTGTGGTATCTGGAGACAGGTAAGGTACTGGGCCACTGCCATTCCCCACTGCTGAAGCCTCTCTAGTGCCTATCTTAACAGATGCTTTGTTGTATTACAGAAAAGCCACCACCCCCAGCCCGAGTACAACTAGTACGAGCCAACACCAACTCACTGGAGGTTAGCTGGGGTGCAGTGGCAACAGCCGACAGTTACCTTCTACAACTCCAGAAATATGACATTCCTGCCACAGCTGCTACGGCTACCTCCCCCACTCCCAATCCAGTCCCGTCTGTGCCTGCCAACCCTCCCAAGAGCCCTGCGCCAGCAGCAGCTGCACCTGCTGTACAGCCACTGACCCAAGTAGGCATCACACTTGTGCCCCAGGCTGCCACTGCACCCCCAAGCACAACCACCATCCAGGTCTTGCCGACAGTGCCAGGCAGCTCCATTTCTGTGCCCACTGCAGCCAGGACTCAAGGTAAGCCATGAGGGCCATAGGCATTTGTGTAGGCCTTAGTCACTAGAGACATTCATTGCCTGAATAGTGGCTGCCGCTTTGTTCTTGGTTGATTTAGCTTTGGTTTTGTTCTTGAAATAGGGGATAAAAGTGCTCTGTCTTGCTGGTGGGATGGTATTGGGGGCACAGAAAAGTCACACATAAAAAACATGCAGGCCAAGGAATAGCTCAAGTCTGCCTTAAATTTGGCAGAGTAGTGGGATATGTGTGAAGAGTACCTCCTGATGATCAACCCTTTTTTTCATCAGGTGTCCCTGCTGTTCTCAAAGTGACTGGTCCTCAAGCTACAACAGGAACACCACTGGTTACCATGAGACCTGCAAGCCAGGCTGGAAAAGCTCCTGTCACTGTGACTTCCTTGCCTGCCAGTGTGCGAATGGTTGTACCCACACAGAGTGCCCAGGGGACGGTGAGGATCTGTTACTGAGTAGGGCTTTATGGTGACCCAATAGTATAAATGGAATTCTCATGTGATCTTTAAACACACACACACACACACACACATATCCATCCCTGGGACTGAGGGTGTAGCTTACTTTGATAGAATGTTTACCTAGCGTACATGAAGCCTACCAGCTCCAGTCATATGCTCTTGTTGTTTGTAAGATGCTACTGATTAAAAATGCCACAGACCTTTAATCCCAGCACTCAGGAGGCAGGAGTTCAAGGACAGCCAGGGCTAGACAGAGAAACCCTGTCTCAAAAAAAAAACAGAAAGGGAGGGGGGTCCTTGACATTTTCATTATGGTTTTCCTGATTTGGTAGGTAGAGGGGAAAATCTAGTTAGTTGGGTTTGACCCAAGTCTGTGAGAATGAGCTGTATTTAACTCAAAGGTTGTGTTTTGTTTTGAGTTTTGACAGAGTCTTACTATATAATATATAGCCCAGGCTATCTACCTCAACCTCCTGAGTCTGGAATTATAAGCATGAACCATACCCAGCAGTGATGTTGATAGTGTTGTATATGAAACCCATCACTGCCTTGTGCTAAGCATGTGTACTGAGATATGTAAAATGAATTTTTTTTTTTCGAGACAGGGTTTCTCTGTGTAGCTCTGGCTGTCCTGGAACTCACTCTGTAGACCACACTGGCCTCGAACTCAGAAATCCACCTGCCTCTGCCTCCCGAGTGCTGGGATTAAAGGCGTGTGCCACCACTGCCTGGCTCGAATTATTTTTATTATAAATGTATATAGTAAATTAATCCAGTGGCTGTGTTTCTTTACCATAGCTAGTCCTCAATAACTACATGCAGAGGCTAAGATTTACTAAAATTGCCTTGAGCCAAATACTAAGCAATTATTACTCCATTCTAAACCTCTAAGCTAATCAGGTTTCCTCCCAGACAATATCTGCATATTACTTGCATTTTTTCACCCTTTCTTGTTCTAGCTCTCTTCTCCTAATGTCTCCCCATAATGGGATAGAGAAATTAGCATTTGAAATAATATAAGGGTAACCTTTACACAGTGTACAAAAACATTTTGCCAACAGAGCTACATCTCCAGTTCTGGCTATGGTCTTTTTATTTATCTCTGCAGTGCTGGAGACAGAACTCTGTTAGAGAAAAACTTCACAAACCAACTACACCCCTAGCTTTTACTTTTGAACCAGAGTATCACTAAGCTGTGATCTTTCTGCTTCAGCCTCCTGAGTGCTACGATTACAAGCTATACCTCAGGCCTAGTTTGACTGTGGCTCTTTGATTAAAAATCTACTCAGGGGTTAGGGCTTTAGCTCAATTGGTTGAGTGCTTACTTAGCATGCATGAAGCTCTAGGCTCAGTTTATAACATTGCATTAGCCAAGTGTGTAGTTGCATGTCAGTAATCCCAACATTTGAGAGGCAGAAGCAGGAAGATCAGAAATTGGAGGTCATCTTTAGTGTGAGTTTGAGGCTAGCCTGAGCTATGTGAGAACCTTTCTCAAAAGAAAGGAGCACTTGGCAAGCACCTGCCTACTTGTCATTTGCACCAGGAGAGAGGAGACTGAGTTAGGAAAAAATGGGATGCTATTGAGCCCTCCTGGCAGGTTCTGAAAGGGTCACTGATTTGGGGAGCAGGTGGCAGGTAGAACCCTTGCAGCTTACATGCTTTGTGTCCACCACAGGTGATTGGCAGCAACCCACAGATGAGTGGGATGGCTGCATTGGCTGCTGCTGCTGCTGCCACACAGAAAATCCCTCCTTCCTCAGCACCCACAGTGCTAAGTGTCCCAGCAGGCACCACCATTGTCAAGACAGTGGCTGTGACACCTGGCACAACCACTCTTCCAGCCACTGTGAAGGTGGCCTCCTCCCCTGTCATGGTGAGCATGTATCTTCTGGGCCTGGTGATCGAACAAGAAGTGACCATTTGTTCTAGATTTGGGCCAACCTTTCAGGCCATTGGTTTATAATCAGTACTGGCATGGGCTATGGAACATGCAGTTACCTTTTAGGGTGAACAGCCTTAGATTAGACCTTTGGAGAGTTCAGGCTGTTCTCTTGTTGCTCAGTCAACCAAAGTGGGTGGACAGGTGGTCAGCAGAGCTACAGCCATTATGTTGCTGCTATGTTCATTACTCATCTCTGCTTCTCCAGGTGAGCAATCCAGCCACTCGAATGCTAAAGACTGCAGCTGCCCAAGTGGGGACATCTGTGTCCTCTGCTGCCAACACATCTACCCGCCCTATCATCACAGTACACAAATCAGGCACTGTAACAGTGGCCCAGCAAGCCCAGGTGGTGACTACAGTGGTAGGCGGAGTCACCAAGACCATCACCCTAGTGAAGAGCCCCATCTCTGTCCCAGGAGGCAGTGCTCTGGTGAGTGACAGGCACCACCTGGCCGTGTTTGACAGTTGCCAGCCTATGGTGAATGCCACTGGTGACTCGCTATCTTGGGCCAAATTCCAGTATAGTTCTAGCCCTTGTTTGGTTCCAGATTACTGCCTGCTCCATCCTTTCCTTTTTAGATTTCCAATCTGGGAAAAGTGATGTCAGTGGTCCAAACCAAGCCAGTTCAGACTTCAGCAGTGACAGGCCAAGCATCTACAGGCCCTGTGACTCAGATCATCCAGGTGAGCACTCACTCACTCACTCTCAGAAGTTGTCCCTAAACTCCAGGCTCATGGGGATGAATGGACACTGGGAAACAAGGACAGAAGATCCCATGAGCACAAGTGGCTCAAAGGCCTTGCTGATACCACAGTACCCACAGTATTCAGAATATTCTCTGAGTTAGAGTAGCTGAGCCTAATGTTCCTCTCTGGTAGTAGTTCCTGTTAATTCTCCCTTTCAGACCAAAGGACCCCTGCCAGCGGGGACTATCCTGAAGCTGGTGACATCAGCAGATGGCAAACCCACAACCATCATTACCACCACACAGGCTAGTGGGGCAGGGACCAAGCCCACTATCCTGGGCATCAGTAGTGTCTCTCCCAGCACCACCAAACCTGGCACAACTACCATCATTAAGACCATTCCTATGTCGGCCATTATCACCCAGGCAGGCGCCACAGGTAAACATGTAGCTTTCAAAAGGCCCTTGCTTGTGAGTATAAATCAAAAAGATGAGAAGCCCTCACAGCTTATTTTCTCTGGACCCTTCCCCAATGCAGGTGTTACCAGCAGTCCTGGCATTAAGTCCCCTATCACAATTATCACCACCAAAGTGATGACTTCAGGAACAGGAGCACCTGCCAAAATCATCACTGCTGTCCCCAAGATTGCTACTGGCCATGGGCAACAAGGAGTAACCCAGGTGAGGCATACATGGTCCCTCTTCACTTCAGTCTAGTACAGACCACATGTGTCCTCCTAACAGGCCTGAGAGGGGCAGCACAGTCCAGTCAGCCTGAAAGTGACATTGGTGGCACTCTGCTCTGGTGTTCCAGGTGGTGCTAAAGGGGGCCCCTGGACAGCCAGGCACCATCCTCCGCACTGTGCCCATGGGCGGCGTTCGCCTGGTCACCCCTGTCACCGTCTCCGCTGTCAAGCCAGCTGTCACCACATTGGTTGTGAAGGGCACCACAGGTGTGTAGCCCACAGGCCAGGTCCTCGGCAATGGCTGGGGGAGGATAACAGGTGCTCTCTCCAGAGCCTTTTGTCCTTGGTGGCTACATGGCAGGGCTCCCATTCCCTAGCCCTCTCCAGAGAGACAGGCTGCTAGATAGAAAGTGGTAGCAATAGGCCTCATTCTACCTCTGCCTTTCCCTCTATTTAGGTGTTACAACACTAGGCACAGTGACAGGCACTGTCTCCACCAGCCTTGCCGGAGCTGGGGCACATAGCACCAGTGCTTCCCTGGCTACACCTATTACTACCTTGGGCACCATTGCTACGCTCTCAAGCCAGGTGATCAACCCTACTGCTATCACGGTGTCAGCTGCACAGACTACACTAACAGCTGCTGGTGGGCTCACCACACCCACAATCACAATGCAGGTAAGTAGATCCTAAGGATGTACAACCATACACAGCAGCACTCCCACATGAAAGTAGGAGGCATTTTAGCCTTTCTCCCCTTTGCAGATTCAGTTCTGTAGACCTATGTAGTTATGACAGCTTTTCCACACATGGGGTGATCTTTGTCTTAGTCTTTCCTGGCAACACCTGTGAGCTGTGTCCAGTTTGCAGACACTAGGATCTCATAATGTGCACATAGTATTTGTTGTCATGTTTTTTTTTTTTCTCTCAAACTGGACCAGAAGTGGTAAGGGATCTATTTTACTGACCTTTGTACACTGTCTGGAAAAAGGCTTGACTGTAGTACAACTCCTTCTCCTGCCCCAGTTCTGCCTCATTGTCCCTTCATCCTCGTCTCTAAGTAAGTCATTGTTTTGAGATCATGGGCCAAGCTTGTCTTATATTTATTTGCCTTGGATAGTTAGCAGAGTTGGTGGTCTCAGTCACCATGGGCGATCATAGGATAGTAGGAGAGGCAAATGCAAAATCATATAGTTCAGGCACTAACTCCTCTGTTTTCTTTCCCCAGCCTGTCTCCCAGCCTACCCAGGTGACTCTGATCACAGCACCCAGCGGGGTTGAGGCCCAGCCTGTACATGACCTTCCTGTGTCCATTTTGGCCTCACCTACTACAGAGCAGCCTACAGCAACAGTCACCATTGCTGACTCAGGCCAGGGTGATGTACAGCCGGGTACTGTGACACTGGTGTGTTCCAACCCACCCTGTGAAACCCATGAAACAGGCACCACCAACACAGCTACCACCACTGTTGTGGCTAACCTTGGGGGACATCCTCAACCTACCCAGGTGCAGTTTGTTTGTGACAGACAGGAGGCAGCTACTTCACTTGTGACCTCAGCTGTAGGACAACAGAATGGTAATGTGGTCCGTGTCTGTTCAAACCCCCCCTGTGAGACCCATGAGACAGGCACCACCAACACTGCCACAACAGCCACCTCCAACATGGCTGGGCAGCATGGCTGCTCGAACCCCCCCTGCGAGACTCATGAGACAGGCACCACCAGCACTGCCACTACAGCAATGTCCAGCATGGGCACTGGGCAGCAGCGAGACACTCGTCGTGCCACTAACACCCCTACTGTAGTGCGGATCACTGTGGCTCCTGGGGCATTGGAGAGAGCCCAGGGTACTGTGAAGCCTCAGTGCCAAACCCAGCAGACCAACTTGACCAGCACCACCATGACTGTGCAGGCCACTGGAGCTCCTTGCTCAGCTGGCCCACTGCTCAGGCCAAGTGTGGCACTGGAGGCTGGAAGCCACAGCCCTGCCTTTGTGCAACTAGCCCTTCCAAGTGTCAGAGTTGGGCTAAGTGGCCCCAGCAGCAAGGACATGCCCACGGGCCGCCAACCAGAGACATATCATACTTACACAACCAATACCCCAACCACAGCCCGCTCTATCATGGTTGCTGGGGAGCTTGGTGCAGCTCGGGTGGTCCCCACATCCACATATGAGAGCCTCCAGGCAAGCTCTCCTAGCAGCACCATGACTATGACAGCCCTAGAGGCACTGCTGTGCCCTTCGGCTATTGTGACCCAGGTCTGCTCCAACCCGCCGTGTGAGACCCATGAGACGGGTACCACCAACACCGCCACTACCTCCAATGCGGGCAGCGCTCAGCGAGTATGCTCTAACCCGCCTTGTGAGACTCATGAGACGGGCACCACACACACGGCTACCACTGCCACATCAAATGGAGGTGCAGGCCAGCCTGAGGGTGGACAACAGCCTGCCAGTGGCCATCCCTGCGAGACACACCAGACCACTTCCACTGGCACCACTATGTCAGTCAGTGTGGGTGCCCTGATTCCTGATGCCACTCCTCATGGAACCCTGGAGTCTGGCTTAGAGGTGGTAGCAGTGCCCACTGTCACCTCCCAGTCTGGTGCCACATTACTGGCCTCTTTCCCAACACAGAGGGTATGTTCCAACCCTCCTTGCGAGACCCATGAGACAGGTACCACGCACACAGCCACCACTGTCACCTCTAACATGAGCTCAAACCAAGGTGAGTAGAAGTGTTTAGTAGAGGAGGGTACAGATATTTTATGTTAGCTATGGTGGAGGGAGGTGGTCCTAGGAAACCTGTGGTGGTAAAAGCAAGTGGAAGTCAACTGGTCTCCCCTTTGACACATCCACAGACACTCCACCAGCTGCCAGTGACCAAGGAGAGGTGGCGAGCACCCAAGGTGACAGCGCAAATATCACCAGTGCCAGTGCTATCACTACAACTGTGTCTTCTACACTGCCAAGAGCAGTGACCACTGTGACACAGTCTACACCAGTCCCTGGTCCCTCTGTGCCGGTAAGCCTCACCCCAGAGGATTCCTTCTGTGGCCTTTTGCCCACTATGCCTTTCATCTGTGCTGTCCATAAATGGACACTAGATGTCGCCCTTCTACCAGCATGGTATTGCTCCTTGGTTGTTCTTCCAGACCATAAAAGGGCAATCTTGGTGCCTGGGAGGCAGGAGGCAGACAGTCCCTTAGAGGCACTTTGGCACTTTATCACTGCTGTTGGTTTCCTCCTTGGCTGTTCCCCATCATTTGTCTCTACAGTGAAGACTTCTGGGCATGAGTTGAAACTTGACCCAGGGGCTTTCCTCTTGCCACACCCTTGCTGATGCTTCTTGACTCACCTTTCCCATTTACATTTATCATGGGGTAAAAAGTGGTCAGCCTGTTGTGGATGATACCATTGGCCTGTAGGGAAAAAACAAAGGCTATCTTGTTTTTTGGCCCCACTGCCTGGTTCTAGTTTTTGTCTCCTCCCCTCTCCCTCTGACGGGGGCTTCTCTCCCTTTCTAGAACATCTCATCATTGACTGAGACTACCCCAGGGGCTCTGAGTTCCGAAGTCCCCATCCCAGCCACGATAACAGTGACCATAGCCAACACAGAAACTTCTGACATGCCCTTCTCTGCTGTTGACATCCTGCAGCCCCCAGAGGAACTCCAGGTCTCACCAGGGCCTCGCCAGCAGCTGCCTCCACGGCAACTCCTGCAGTCTGCCTCCACACCCCTGATGGGGGAGTCCGCCGAGGTCCTGTCAACCTCCCAGACCCCTGAGCTCCAGGCCGCCGTGGATCTGAGCAGCACTGGGGACCCATCTTCAGGCCAGGAGCCTACCACCTCTGCTGTCGTAGCCACTGTGGTGGTCCAGCCACCTCCACCCACACAATCTGAAGTAGACCAATTATCACTTCCCCAAGAGTTGATGGCTGAAGCCCAGGCAGGCACCACAACCCTTATGGTAACGGGGCTCACTCCAGAGGAGCTGGCAGTGACTGCTGCTGCTGAAGCAGCTGCTCAAGCTGCAGCCACTGAAGAAGCCCAAGCCTTGGCCATCCAGGCTGTGCTCCAGGCTGCACAGCAGGCTGTCATGGGTAGGTATCAGCTGGCAGATTTGAGGGATAGGCCCCTTAGGATGAGTGACAACCTTACAGAGAGGGCTAAGGCACTATTTGGGGGTAACTTGAGATGAAATCTGCTTCCTGTGAAAGTGCACAATGTATGTAACTCAAGAGAGGCCTGTGTAGGACAAGTAGTCCAGGAAGGATACACGGGGGCTAGTGGTGAGGGATGTAATAAAGTGTGAGCAGGATAAAATCTTAGGGAAACAATGTCGGGGACACCATTGCTGTCCATTGGGCCAGGCACACTTGTGTTCCTTTTGAATAGTAGTTTTCTTGGTCCTGGAGCAGGCACTGGGGAGCCCATGGATACATCTGAAGCAGCAGCAGCAGTGACACAAGCAGAACTGGGTCACCTTTCAGCTGAAGGCCAAGAGGGTCAGGCTACCACCATACCCATTGTGCTGACACAGCAGGAGCTTGCAGCCCTGGTGCAGCAGCAGCAGCAGCTCCAGGAGGCTCAAGCTCAAGCCCAGCAGCAGCACCACCTTCCCACTGAGGCTCTGGCCCCAGCTGACAGTCTGAATGACCCATCCATCGAGAGCAACTGCCTCAACGAGTTAGCTAGTGCTGTCCCCAGCACTGTGGCCTTGCTACCCTCAACAGCTACCGAGAGTAAGCTGGGCTGCTTTTTGGCAGGGGTAAATCATTGATAGAGTTGAACTGATGGGAGGTGGACACAGTGTAGCAAGGTGGCATGGAAGGTTCTGCTTCTACACAGAACCTCCTGGCTGATACTTTGTTTCTTTCTAGGCCTGGCTCCATCTAACACATTTGTGGCTCCCCAGCCTGTTGTTGTAGCCAGTCCAGCAAAGATGCAGGCTGCAGCTACCCTTACTGAAGTAGCCAATGGCATTGAGTCCCTGGGTGTGGTGAGTCTGGTTCAGTGGCCCCACGGGATAGGGCAGCACTGCCTTTGGGTCCCAAGAGCTTGATGTCATCTCATTTCTGTTCCCAGAAACCGGACTTGCCACCCCCACCCAGCAAAGCCCCCGTGAAAAAGGAGAACCAGTGGTTTGATGTGGGGGTAATTAAGGGTACCAGTGTAATGGTGACACACTATTTTCTGCCACCAGATGATGCTGTTCAGTCAGATGTAAGTATGCCCAGTAATTGGTACCCTTAGATAGGGGGGTGGATCCAGCCATGCCTGTGAGACAAGTGTCATAAAAACAAACTGCCTTGTGAGAGGAGCTCACAGAACTCCCATCTTTGTGTCACTTGAACAGTTAGGAAGTAGAAAGGCCAGCCAGAGAGAGACCTTCCCCACCAGAGAGTAAAAAATGGCACCAAGCCGCAGTTAACCTGTGTCCCTAGGGCCTTACTATAAAAGAGACAGCCATCACTGAACTTCCTCTTGGTCCCGTGTTGCTCTAGGACATTAGCCATCCTAGACAAGCACTCTAGCACTGAACTGCCCCCTAGTCCAGAGTATTCTTTTTGACTGCAGGCCTCAAGTCATTTTCTTCTTTACTAGTTTTCCACCTCTTGCCTTAGGATGACTCAGGCACGGTCCCAGACTATAACCAGCTAAAGAAGCAGGAGCTGCAGCCAGGCACGGCTTATAAATTTCGAGTAGCTGGAATCAATGCTTGTGGCCGAGGGCCCTTCAGTGAAATCTCGGCCTTTAAGACTTGTCTGCCTGGGTTCCCTGGGGCTCCTTGTGCTATTAAAATCAGCAAGGTGAGTCTTACCATGAGCCATCTTTCTGTCCCTGTTGGTCTGCTGTCTGCTCTAGGGTGGTACATATGAACAGAGCCAGGGGGTGCCTGGACCAAGAGTATACCAGATGAGGGCAAGATAGCCTACATTCACCTTTAGTAAACAAGATACATGCCAGGCTCTCCATTGATAAATCTTTTTATCTAATCCTGAAAGTCCCAAGGAGACCTGGGTCTTGTTAGTCTATTTTCAGATGCAGAAACTGAGGCACCAAGAAGCTAAGTGACAAGTTATGGATTAGATGATGGGTTGGGGAGGGGGAGTTGTGTTATAAAGGCTCTTTAAAGTCCTTTAAAATTTGATGTGGAATATCTGGGTTCTGGGCTTTTAAAATTTTTTTATTACATTTGTAGTGTGTGTGTGTGTGTGTGTGTGTGTGTGTGTGCATGCGTGCGCATGCGTTCATGCATAGGTGTGCCATGGTGCTCATGTGAAGGTCAGGGGTCATCTGGGTCTCAGAAATTGAACTCAGTCATCGGGCTTGGCAGCAGACACCTTTACCATACTGCTGAGCCATCTCACCAGCCCCTGGAATATCTATTGTATTGGGGGAGGTTTTTTAAAAAAATAGGGATTATTAGCAGTTCTAGAAGCTGCTAGCCCTCTTGCTTTAAGCACAGGCAGGGTGGGCTGAAACCACAGTGACTGAAGAAGACAATGCTTGACTTTATGTCCTGGGTTCTAGAGCCCAGATGGTGCTCACCTCACCTGGGAGCCACCGTCTGTGACCTCCGGCAAGATCATCGAGTACTCTGTGTACCTAGCCATCCAGAGCTCACAGGCCAGTGGTGAGCCCAAGAGCTCCACACCAGCCCAGCTGGCCTTCATGCGAGTGTACTGTGGGCCTAGCCCTTCGTGCCTGGTGCAGTCCTCCAGCCTCTCCAACGCCCACATTGACTATACTACAAAGCCTGCCATCATCTTCCGCATTGCTGCCCGCAACGAAAAGGGCTATGGCCCCGCCACACAAGTGAGGTGGTTGCAAGGTAAGTGTTCACAAGCCTTTGGGGCAATTTTTAGGGAAGGTACAGGGGAGAGCACTGAGTGGAACAAAAATACCTAGCTAGACTAGGGAGGGTTAGACATTGGATGAGATGGTATAGGATGTTATAGAGGAGGCTCTTGTGCTCTAGGGGTACACAGAAGATACCCTGGGATGTCTAAAATGTTAGGAGGAAGGGCTAGAAGAAAGCAAAAGCTGTTAGGCTCAAGAACAGCATGTCCTAAGGCCCTTAAAATGGGTAGCTCAGGCTGAGGCTAGCTCCCAGGAGGTATCTGTCTCAGGAGGGACATTGAGAGACAGGAACTGAACCTGAAGGATGACATGGGCAGTCAGGACCGTGACAAGTGGGGTATACCCAAGTGTTCCTACTTTTTGCCTGGCTGCTCACCATCTATCCCATTCCTTTCAGAAACCAGTAAAGACAGCTCTGGCACCAAGCCAGCCAGCAAGCGGCCCATGTCGTCTCCAGAAATGTAAGTAGCAAGTCTTTTTCAGGAATCTTCTGTGGGGTGGTACTTAGAGTAGAAGTAAGCTCCATCTCTCATCAGCTGCTTGGGATTACATCCACACAAGGTCCTGAGTTGGTGTTTTTGTGATGCTCTTGGGACCCTCCATAACTATTCCCTCTCTTTCTCTTATATAAGGAAATCTGCTCCAAAGAAGTCTAAGGCTGATGGTCAGTGAGGAAGCTGGCCAGCATCTGGATCCTCCAGACCCCTCTGCTTCAGGAATGCCCTATAGGGCCCACCTTCCCGCCCTGCCCACCTGGCCTTTGCACTTCACCCTCACCAGCTACTGGCCACCATTCAGTCTCCCCCTCTCCCTCTGTTTTTACAATAAAGAAAGCACATTTTACCATTGCTGTTGGGAGGAAGCAGAAGGCAGATTGAAAAGAACGGCGAGTAAGTGCGAGTTGTGCTCCTTCTTTTTCCCTACCTGGTGCCCTCCCTGGGTTGAGTATGACTAGACAGTTCAGAGACTTTGGGGAGAGAAATTAAAACTGAAAACAAAGGAGATAGCACCCATACTTAAGCCTGCACTTGTTTGTAGTTCATCACCCTTGGCCTGAGAGGCAGCCAAGGGCTAGAGGGGAAAGGGCATTCCCCCCCCCCCAAGTTCCCTCAGAGGCTTTTCCCAGCAGGTACCCCATCCTGGGTGTCTGCCTGGTTCTATTTTGTTATTATCCTTGTATTTCCAGCCACCTCCCATCCCTTCTTCAAGCTTAGCCAGATCCAATCTCGCCCAGCAAAGTCACAAGAAGCTTAACGTATCTCAGAGGCCTTTGAGTTCCCACTCAATACCTCTCTCCCTCTTTACAAAAGAGAGGAGTGGGGAGCCTTGGTTGGTCTGAGCAGTGGCTGCGAAATCCTCCCAGTGGGCACAGAATGGCCCCCAGTAACCCTGGCTTTGGCCTACCTTTTTGAGCCTGGGGGCCACATCACCAACTGCTGCATTTGTTGTATTTTTTAAGTTGAAATTAATGAAGTTAACATTTTTATTGTAATTTTAGCCTTAGCGTGTGGGGGTTTATCCCTTTTTGTTAGCTGTGTACAGAATGTGTATCCTATCTTCCCCCCCTTGGCTAATCATTGGCAGGGGTCTTCCTGGGGAAAAGCTAAAAGAGCAGCTTGGGCAGGAGAGAAACAGTATCCTGGGTGAGACTTGGTATCCCCCCCCCCCCCAAATATCCTGTTGCTAGCCCCTGCCTGCTTCTGGAACTGTGTGAAACAATTAAACTTCATTCCCTGTGGGTTAGCACTTAACATGTAGAGGCTTGGGCTTGAAGGTGTTGTCCACCTTAATCAGCATCACTTGCAGAGACTGACACTAGACAGCACAGCAGGGGCAGGGAACAGGTGGGACTTGACCCCCCCCTCCCCTCTTGAAGGCAGCCAAGGATGGGAGTGAAGTATGCCATATCCCACAGAGGCTATGAGTAGGTACCAGATACCAACTCAGTAATTTTGTAGCATTGTCCCCAAGCTCTGGATTTTTTTTTCTCTCCAGGACCCAAGTTTTAGGCAGTGAGTAATGCTTGCAAGCAAGTTATTGAAGGATTTAAAAATGGACAGCTAATGTGTTCAGCCGCTCTGGCCCATACCCCCTGGGGCCTCTAGTATTATATTTCTCTGTGGAAAGTCATGTTTAGTCAAATTGGAACCCACTCACCTGTTCCCTTTGTTTTCCCTATCCTTCTCCTGAGCACCCCCTTTGATTTCTGAGGACAGTACTACCCATTCATCTATTGTAGAGTAACCCTTGTGACTCAATATTACCATAGTGCGATGTTGTTTTGTGCTATTTTGAACAATTAAAAAGACTTTTTTTGAAATAACCATCTGGTATCTACCCGTGTGTCAAGAGTGTCTTGTGACCTTTGGAGATTAGAGGCTGGGAGCTGCCTAAGGTTCACTTGAGCTACTGGAGGCCTTTTCTAACAAGAAACCATGGGTTTCAAAGAAGGCTCCAGAACAAGGTACACCCCTGGGGCCTCTAGGGGTATGGTACCCACGGCTGAGGGGCCTTTTGAACAATTGCTGATTTTGCATTTAGAAATCAGTTCACCTATTCTCCACTAAGGTAAACACCTAGCTGGCCATTGGCAGTTAGTTTTCCTGGACACATAAGCCACACAGCCTCTGTAAACTTCTCACCATAAGTTCAGGAAGCCCCAGGGTGTGTATGGCTTGTGATGGATACTCAGTGCTGCGGGAGCAAATCCTCTGGTGTTATGCACAAGTCAAGCATGCAAAGAGGGAGACACAGAATTACTGACCCTAGCAATCCAGTAGCCAGTTGGGTAATACAGCTATGATTTGGTTGAATAGTGCTAACTGGGCAGAAAACTAAGAAAGTCTGGAGATAAGGCAGCCGTGCCTTATAGCCAGGGCTCAGTGATGGCAAGTCTAGGTGCCAGAAGGTTGAGAGAAGGAAGCATACCACCACCATGCCTCTTCAGGTCCTTGGTTGAGATAGAGAAGGGGTGTGGAGACATGTTTCCTCAGCATCTCAATACTGACATCTCTGCTTCTTCCTTACTCAACTGCAATCCTGGCACTGTGTAGACCAGGGAAGCCTCAAACTGCCTCTGCTTCTTAGTGCTGGATTTAAAGGTTACCATACCCAACTTTTTTTTTTTTTCCAGACAGGGTTTCTCTGTGTAGCCCTGGCTGTCCTGGAACTCACTCTGTAAACCAGGCTGGCCTTGAACTCAGAAATCCACCTGCCTCTGCCTCCCAAGTGCTGGGATTAAAGGCATGTGCCACCACTGCCCAGCTCCAACTTTTTATTTTAATTATGTGCACATGTGTGGGTGGGTGAGTATGCAGGTTCTCTCAAACACCAAAGACAGTCCTCTGGAGCTGAAGTTACAGACATCTAATGAGTACCAACTTAAGTACTGGGAATTGAATTTGGGTCTTCTGCAAGAGCAGTACACAATCTTAACTACTGTGTTCTCTCTCCAGCCCCATGTGTTGGTATTTTTCTCACCCATTTTGATATCAAAAGTTGCCTCCTATGAGCTCAGTGCTGCTGTGTACCTGAGGCAAGACTGGTGCAGTACGCTTCCTCTGAAAAGCCCTTGTCTTGGTGCTCACATCACCACTGGGCTCCACAGCAGCATTTCTTAGCATGTGGTATCCACTATGTCCTTCCACCCAGACTATTCCCTGCCCCAGATGAGACCCAGCCTAGAACAGCTAAGGAACAACTTGGGGTTGGGAGCATAGCCTCACTAGGTTTATAACCTCCAAGGCTTCATGTTGGCATATCATTTTATTGGGTTCTTACAGCTCTGCCTCCCTTCTAACCCCCCAACACTAGGTAGGAGAGAAAATTTAGAGAGGAAATGGGGTATAGACCTCTTTTGGCCAACAAAATAGACTACTTTCTGTTTGTTTGTTTTTTGGTTGTTTGAGACAGGGTTTCTCTCTCTAGCCCTGGCTGTCCTACTCACTCTGTAGACCAGGCTGGCCTCGAACTCAGAAATCCACCTGCCTCTGCCTCCCAAGTGCTGGGATTAAAGGCGTGCGCCACCACTGCACCATTAGACTACTTCCTGTTAATTAAGGTTGTTAGTTGGGGCAAGTACAATTTTTTAAAAATTATTTATTATATGTAAGTACACTGTAGCTGTCTTCTTCAGACACATTTTCTTCTCGCCCCAGCCCCACTCTCTCCAGCTTCACTCGCTGTAGCTGTCTTCAGACACCCTAGACGAGGGCATCAGATTTCATTACAGATTGTTGTGAGCCATCATGTGGTTGCTGGGATTTGAACTCATGGCCTTTGGAAGAGCAGCCGGCGCTCTTAACCACTGAGCCATCTCTCCAGCCCCAAGTCCAATCTTTGTCAGAATATCCAGCAGTCCAGCAATCCAGAAATAGCAAACACAACAGCAGTAGGAGCAGCAGGCCCTCTTGGGTCACTCTAGAGTCCCCATAATTAAGCTGTCTGCAGCTGGCAAAAATCACACCACTCTAGAGCACAAGGCAATCATAGTTAATGGCTGTGGACAAACTGAAGCAGCCCATATCCCACACATGGGGTTAAAACACAAATTCTATAACTGAGTTTTAAGTCAAAACTTACTACATTAACCCCCCCTTATAGTCCAAAATAAAGTCTTTTCTCTAATAAGCTAAATACAATAAGAATTATGAGAACTATCAAATATTTATATTTACAATGTCCAGTCTATATATATTTGGCAACCTTGGAAAAAGTACTATCTATCCTATCCTGGTGAATCCAAAGTTCTGTACCTAAATTACTTTCTATCATAACTTGCACTTATCCACCTAAAAACATCTTAGATCCTAAACAACTTAAGATTTTATATCTTTAATAAGGAAAACTTTAAGACTATAACTATCTAGTCTTCAACTCCATCAGAGATCTGGGAAAGCTATATTACCTTATTAAACAGGAAATGCTGAGCAAGCAGCTTCCAAAACTATAGAAATGACAGAGACTGCTGGCTCCCTGGACAGTCACCCAAAGTGCCTCTGTGTCATTGGGGCATCCAATCTTCAGCTAACAAGCTCAGAATATCTAACAGACTTATGAAATTTTGAAGAACTGGCCTAGTTTGTTATTGCAAATTAGGCAGTCAACTTTCCAATGTTCTGTTTATCCACAGTTTGCACAGCCTGCTGTTAGCAGTAGAGGCAAAGGCAGTTTTTTGTTCAGTGACTAGCTTTGCTACATTTGAAGCAAACTACATGTTCAACGCCCATGAAAAGCCTTTTATTATACCATAATAAAGCCTTTTATTACCATAATCTATGGATCGCCAAAGTGTTTGAAGATTATCATATATTTAAAGACAAACATTGCTTGTTTCTAGCTATCTGCTTAATTTTGAAAACATACAAGAGACTAAATAAAGCTTATTTCTGTAATTAAACTACTACCTAACAAAACTACAAGTAAGATTATTTATAGGTGACTACTAACTTGCATTTTTTAATTATCCTAAGCAGTTTGCAATAATAGCTTTCATAAGACTAGAACATTACATTCTTAAGTGAGTTGCATATGTACATCAAGCAAGAGTTGAACAAAATAACCTTAAATTTCTATCAATATACAGTAATCCACTCCAATGTAAAATATTTGAGAATAGTGGATTCAATAAACTACCTTTTATCCTATCATCCTACATCACCCCCCCTTTTTTTTTTACTTTTAGCATCCCCTTCCCTTCTCCTCCTCCATAACACTAGATAGGAAAGAAAGGATAGAGAGGAGAAAGATCTCTGAATCTAACCTCCTTTACTTTGTATCCTCCCTGACCATGACTAATTACCTGAAACCAACACCCATAATTGACAACAAATATCTATAACCCATCAAACAACCAAAAACCACCCATCCCACCTTTTGGGAATGGGGCCATTGTGTTTTTAAAATTGCTTCTTGCTGTCTGGAGTGAAGGAAACTTTTGGAGACCCAAGAAAATTGGGATATTGAACAAATCTGGGAAAGCTGGCTGTTTCACTTGCTGTTCAGTCTCGGTGTGATAGGAAAGTGCAAGGTTTACCTAAATTCCTAACTGAAACAAGTCCATAAGGTTGAACCATCTGAGCTAGCTGTTTTGAAGTTGGCCTGGATGCAAATTTTTGAGGAAACAATGAGGCAGTTACTGGGTGAGGCCAGATCACCCAGGCTACTAGCTCTGTCTTCATTGGTGTACGGTCTGTTTGCTCTGAAAACACACAAACTTTTAAAGGTAATATTATAGGTACATTTCTGCATTAACATGTAAGGAATGTATGGTGTGCATAAATGAGCTAATGATTTTTGCTTAGTGTTTGAGCAGGTGAAAGGCATCTATCAATTCTATAAGTCCATTTGGACTGTGTAACCAAACTGTAATATAAATCTCCATCCACGCTATATAAAAGGATGGCATGTAATAAGTCATGAGGACCAGGAGGTCAGAAAGATTCATTGGCTATGCAGAGACATTCATGTCTCAGTGACCATGCCCACTCAGTCAAGTTCAGCACAGAAGTGAGGATTGAAAAGAAAGAGACAATTAGACAATATGGCCTCAGTCAATTCTGAGACTGAAGACAGGTTTACTTTTTCCCAATCTGCTTTTTTACCATTTTAATTACATGCAAGCAATAAGGCCAGTTCTAGGTTGAGGAACAAGCAATACAATAAATACAAATAGTCAAGGAACAAACAAGGCAGTAAACAAAGTCCTGTGATCACTCCCATGATCACTGTTTCTAAAGGCTTATCAGGATGACCAAAATATCTGAGCCTACTTCCCTGTCCTAGCCCAAAGTCATATTCATGCCTGAAGTCTACTTCTTTGTTCTACACTAAGATTAAGATTCCTACCTGAACTTACTTCCCTATTCTAACCTGCTGATTAAGATTCCTGCTGAGCTTACTTCCTTGCCCTTGGCCTAATGTCAGATTCCCGCCTGAAGCCTGTTTCTTTTTCCTTGGCCAAAATAATCAGGTTCTTGCCAAGCAAACAGCCCCAAAAGGCTCTCCACATCTCAGCTAGCAGGAGCTCTTCCTGGGTCTTATATAATCTTTATAACTTTTGATGGTAACCATATATCTTTCATTCCCTATAGAAACAAAGAAAATTGTCCTTCCTTGCATGCCTAAATCACCCTTGAATGGATGAAATAAAAAGCCTATAGCCTATTAGCAAAGGCAGGAAGTAGAAGGTAGGAGTTCCAGTAGAGATAGCACTCTGGGAAAGGCACAGGAGGATTTGCTATAACTTTAATTTTTTCAAAACCTATTTTTAATAATGGTTCTTGTCTTAGTCAGGGTTTCTATTCCTGCACAAACATCATGACCAAGAAGCAAGTTGGGGAGGAAAGGATTTATCCAGCTTACACTTCCACACTGCTATTCATCACCAAAGGAAGTCAGGACTGAAACTCAGGCAGGTCAGGAAGCAGGAGCTGATGCAGAGGCCATGGAGGGATGTTACTTACTGGCTTGCTTGCTTCTCCTGGCTTGCTCAGCTTGCTCCCTTATAGAACCCAAGACTACCAGCCCAGAGATGGTACCACCCACAAGGGTCCCTCCCCACCTTGATCACTAATTGAGAAAATGCCTTACACCTGGATCTCATGGAGGCATTTTCTCACCTGAAGCTCCTTTCTCTGGGATAACTCCAGCTTATGTCAAGTTGACACACAAAACCAGCCAGTACAGTTGACCCCTTGTCAACTTGACACACAAACACATCACCATTAAGCCTCGACCCTTACTTTCTTATTCATCCCCAAGATTTAAATAACTTTAAAAGTCCCATAGTCTTGCATATTAAAAGTTCAATTCCTTTAAAATATCCAATATCCTTTAAAATTCAAAGTCTTTTAAAAATTCAAAGTCTCTTAACTGGGCTCCACTAAAATACCTTCTTCAAGGGAGAAAAATATCAGGGCACAGTCAAATCAAAAGCAAAATCAAACTCTAACCGTCCAATGTCTGGGATCCACTCACAATCTTCTGGATTCCTCCAAGGGCTTGAGTCACTTCTCCATCTCTGCCCTTTGTAGCATACACCTTGTCTTCTAGGCTCCAGATGCCTGTACTCCACTGTTGCTGCTGTTCTTGGTGGTCATTTCATGGTACTCGCATCTCTAAAACACTGCTGTCTTCCACTGTAACTAGGCTTCACCAATAGCCTCTCATAGGCTCTCTTCATGGTGCCAAGCCTCAAATCCTTTGCATGACCCCTTCAGTCCTGGGCCATCAACTACAACTGAGGCTTCACTTCACCAAAGGCCTTCCATGGCCTCTCACAGTGCCAAGCCTCAGCTGTTCTTCATGACCTCTTCATGTCTTCAAAACCAGTACCACCTGGGTGACTCTTACACATTACCAAGTTCAGCTGCTGCAGGAGGTACAACCTTGGCTATCTCTGGAACACAGCTTCTTGTGCTCTCAGAAAAAACTTCCCAGAAGATTTCACCTCAGTGATGCTGGTCTTTTCTTAATCACCACTGATTTCTTAGCTCTAGCTAACCAGCATCAATTGTCCCAGGTAGTCCCTTCTATTTTTCACTCTAAAGCCAGAGCTATATGGCTGAAGCTGCCGAGTTCTGCTGCTTGCAGGAGTCAGAACATGGCCCCCTTGTTCTATTACTTTATCACTAGCTTTCTGTTTTCCAACTCCTTCCCTGCCTAAGCTTGGCTGTCCTGGATCTTGCTCTGTAGATTGACCTTGTACTCAGACATCTGCATGTCTGTCTCCTGGGATTAAAGGTGTGTCCCACCACACCTGGACTTAAGCTTTTCTTCACCTAGAACTTGCTCTGTCCCATGCTGGCCTGGAGCTCAGAGAACTGCTTGGCTTTATCTTCTGGTATTAAAGATGTGTACCACCACCTTGCCTGGATCTAAACTTAGCTGGATAGGATCTTGCCCCCAAAGTCCCTTAATCTGTTATCTCCTAGAACATGAGGTTCAATTTCATTTCACTTCCTGGTGCCCCTTTAATACTTGAACCATATATTTTATATTTTTCTTTTCTAAGCTTGCTACACTTGTTCAAAATGCTCTTCATGAGACTTAACTAGAGAATAAAGTCTCTGATGGGCTTTTTTGAGACTTCCTTCATCAATGCAATTAATATAAATCTCTTTACCTTAGCCTCAGGCAGTCCATTTAGACAAAGGCAAAAAGCAATCACAATTTTCAACAAAACATCACAAAAACAGTCTCTCAGCCACATATTAAAGTTCTTCTCCACTGAAACCTCTTGGGCAAGGTCTTCACAGTTCAAATCATTCACATCAACAGTCTTCCATATTCCTACTAGGATAGCCCATTAAGCCCCATTTAAAGCATTCCATTGCTTTCCAAATCCAAAGTCCCCAAATCCACATTCTTCCAAACAAAAGCATGTCAGGCCTATCACAGCAATACCCCAGTCCCTGGTACCAACTTCTGTCTTAGGATTGTACTGCTATAAACAGACACCATGACCAAGGCAACTCTTATAAAGGACAACATTTAATTGGGGCTGGCTTACAGGTTCAGAGGTTCAGTCCATTATCATCAAGGCAGGAGCATGGCAGCATCCAGTCAGGCATGGTTCAGGCAGAGCTGAGAGTTCTACGTCTCCATCTAAAAGCTGTTAGTGGAAGTCTGACTTCCAGGAAGCTAGGGTGAGGGTCTTAAGCCCACGTCCACAGTGACACACCTACTCCAACAAGGCCACACCTCCAAATAGTGCTAATACCTGGGCCAAGCCTATACAAACCATCACATTAAGCTCTACCATAAAAATCAAGCCAGGTCCCCAGTAAGTACTATCCACATCCAGAGAAAGTATGTCTCAATTGCCCAACCTCTACATATCGGAAAAGTAGGGGAAGTAATCAAACCTTCCTCTGAAGTCCTTACCTCCTTGACATCCCCCCTCATAAATGGCAGTAACTTGTCATTTCTCCTTTTGCTTCAGATCTTGACCTTGGCTACCAACTCCTTAATGTCACCTGACCTGGTTGCTTTAAAGAGTGATGGCTATGTGTACCCCCTGGAATTAACTCACAATTGCCACTTACAGCCTCTCTGGTGATACGGTCGAGTAACCTTACCTCTTTTGTCAACTGCCCTGACTCTGATGTCACCATGACTCCATATTTTTTCTCTATCCCTCTTTTTGGCATGGCAAACTGTTTTAAGACCTCCAGGACACATTCTGTAGGAACACTAACCTCTTGAGACTGAACCCCAATAGAACCACAATCCTTGATACATCATCTCTGCCACAATGCCCTGCAGTCCACAACAGTCAATTCTTTGTGGTATATCATCGCCTACCCGACAACTGGTCAGGAGTTTGCACATTGGTACTCCTTTTCCCTGAACTGGGAGTAATCCAGGGAAACAAGCCCCTGCCAATCCCAGTTGTAGATAGCTGCCCAACATAAGAGGGCAGTTGAGGTCGTGCCACTCTTGATCACTGCAGGGAAAGCCATAGGTACTGGAATTGCAGGGATAACGACTTCCAAAACCCAATATAATAAGTTCACTTCTGAGCTTGACACTGGTTTTCAAAAAATGTCTGAAACCATGCTTACTATCCAGAAACAGATCGATTCTTTGGCAGCTGTGGTGCTTCAGAACTGATGGGGGCTAGATGTCCTGACAGCTAGAGAAGGTGGTCTTTGCCTGTTCCTCCAAGAAGACTGCTGTTTCTACGTCAACCAATCTGGGATAGTGAGAAATAAAACCCAGGAGCTATAGTCAGACATACAGAATTTCAGGGAATGTGATACCTCCAGTTCTGGGATTTTTGAAAACCCTAATAGAAGTGGATACTCCCTTTCATAACGCCTTTCTTAGTCATTTTCCTGGCATTATTATTTGCTCCCTGCCTCAGTAATCTTGTTTCTACATTCCTTCAACAACAAATAAAAAAAAATTCTAACCAGACCATTAATCAGTTCCTGTTACAGGATTACCAGCAGCTGTCCACAGAGGAGTCTGATGGGAATGTTTACCAAGTGGACCCTGATGGTGAAAGTCAACTACACCCTGAAATTGACGATGCCCCTAGACATCAGGAAGCAGTTTAAGAGACACTACATCCCTGTCTCGAAAAACCAAAAAGAAAGAGAGAGAGAGAGAGAGAGAGAGAGAGAGAGAGAGAGAGAGAGAGACGACGCCCCTATTCCCCTTTCACCATCAGCTTCCCCCTCCCCATTTTTTCTTCTCTTTATGATAAGAAAAAGGAAGGTATGTTGGTATCAGGAACTGGCTTTATGGTTGGTTACAGATTGCCTCTGAATCCAGCGATGACAGTGACATCACCCATAGGCGACAGGGACCTGTGCATCTGTTGCCATGGCAATAGCCATGCATTCCCAGTGTTCATTTGGTTTACCTCCCACCTTTACCTGTGAGCAGTTACTAGCCTAAATAAAATAAAAGGCCTCTTGACCTTCGCCCTCAGTTCTATTTTTTCTCCCTTCTTCTCTGTCGCCCCCTTTTGTCCCCTTACCCCGCAATAAACCTCTCTCACGTGGAACTGCATTGGCCTGGTGTGGTCTGTCCTGAGGAGAGCCGCGATTCTATCACAACAGCCCCTACAGTTGCAATTACAGAATCAGTTTTTTTGAAACTCAAAGCAGTTGCCCATTGAAACCCCAAATATGTATCAATGGTATGCTGTACATACATTAATTTTCCAAATTCTACAAAATGAAACATATCCATCTGCCAGATTTCATTTCTTTTAATACTCCTCAGGTTACTTCCAGTAAGTAATTGAGATTGGTTATAAAGAGAACAAGTAGGACATTTTCTTATAATTTTCTTGGCTTGTTGTCAAGTAGTAGAAAAAATATTTTCTTTAAGCCTTTACTGTTTTTTTGTTGTTGTTGTTGTTGTTTTTTTTTTTTTTTTTTTTTGGTTTTTCGAGACAGGGTTACTCTGTGTAGCCCTGGCTGTCCTGGAACTCACTCTGTAGACCAGGCTGGCCTCGAACTCAGAAATCCACCTGCCTCTGCCTCCCAAGTGCTGGGATTAAAGGCGTGCACCACCACTGCCCGGCTAAGGCTTTACTGTTAACATGGTATTTTTCATGAAAATTTGATGCTTCTAATACAGTTCCTATTAATAGTTGGTCAATTTCCTTGTTTTCTTGTGTCAATGGACCTGGCAAACCTGTATGAGGTCAAATATGAGTAATATAAAATGGATAGTTGTAGAGAGAATATCTTATGTCTGTATGGATGTGTTACCTGTCAATAATAAATCTGATTGCCTATGGCTTAGGCAGGAAATAGGAGGCAGGACATCCAAGAAGCAAAAAGAAATATTGGGATAGAGCCAGGTGCGGGAAATTCGCCCAGGATGATGTGACAAGATGGACACATGGTACCTGAGTAAAGGTAACCAGTCATGTAGCAGACTGTAGGTTAAAATAAATGAGTCAGCTTAGGTTATGATTTTAGTCAAAGAAAAGTGTGGTTATATGGCCAAGGTATTTGTAAATACATTTTGAGTCTGAGTCTTATTTCTGAAAGCATGGGACTGGGAGGAAGAATTAGGACAAACTTCTACAGATAGTTGTATTTCTGATTGCATAAATAACAATGATAATTCTGAATTATCAGGAATAAATTCAGCAGTTTCTATATGCAAAACAACTCTGCATATTGAGAATCAGTACTTATATTAAGAGATTCATCCACAAGGATTGCATACAACTCTGATTTTTCAAATGAAGTATATGAGCTTTGGATCACTTTGCTTATTTTGTCTGACTTATAGCCTGCCATTCCCAACTTATTTGCATAAGTATAGAATGTAGATGCTTCAGGAATTGTCATCCCCTTTAGAATATATGGGAGAATCAAATTTGTTCTTTTTATAAACTGCAAATGCTTGCTTTTAGGATATTTGTTATTAATTTCTCCCAAATCTTACTACAAGCTCTTTGCCATTCTTCATTGATTACCCATAATGATATAATCTCAGCATTCGTAAGAGGCATTACCAGTTCAGCTGGGTCTGTAGAGAGAATCTCTTGTGCACTGTATAAATGCATCACCTGTCAATAAAAAAGCCTATGGCCAATGAGCTGAGGTAGGAAATAGGAGGTGGAAATTCTGGCAGAGAGAGAAATTCTGGGAAAGGGTGAAGTGCAGCAGTCTTCCTAAACTCTGGAGGAGATAGACGCATAAAACTGAGAAGTTAACCTGCCATGTTGCACTCATAGAATAGAATCAATAGAGAGATACACCGGAATACTGAAGGACACAGTTGCATAAACCTGAGGAAAGGTAACCAACCAAGTGGAAGACTTAGACTAAAATAAATGAGCTAGTTGAGAAACAAGCAAGGCTTTTGGCCTAGGCATTTATTTATGAAATGTTAAATCTCAGAGTTGTTATTTCTGGAAACAAAGAAGTAGGGTAGAAAATCTCACAGTTACATGAGTCTGTTCCTGATAATTGATATAGTTTTACTCTTTTTTGGGGGGGGTTGTTTGTTTTTTTGTTTGTTTTTTGGTTTGGTTTTGGTTTTTCGAGACAGGGTTTCTCTGTGTAGCCCTGGCTGTTCTGGAACTCACTCTGTAGACCAGGCTGGCCTCGAACTCAGAAATCCACCTGCCTCTGCCTCCCAAGTGCTGGGATTAAAGGCGTGCGCCACCACTGCCCGGCTTACTCTATCTTTTATGATTAATTCAGTTTTTCTATGTCTGTCTTTAATTTTTTGTGCTAAAGAATTCATTCTACAATACTATCTTTCCTTTGCATAATGAGCCGAGTAGGAGAATGAGTTGAAGGCAAAATAACCAAAAACACTCAAGTGCTCTTCCAAATGGTCCTGAGTTCAATTCCCAGCAACCACATGGTGGCTCACAACCATCTGTAATGGGATCTGATGCCCTCTTCTGGTGTGTCTGAAGACAGCTACAGTGTACTCATATAAATTAAAAAAAAAAAAGTGTGCGCCACCACCGCCCGGCTCTAAATTTATTCTTAAACAAAACATTGTATAGCCATAATCTTACATTGGTAGAAATCTTTATAATTGATAACAAAATTGAAGTTATAATTTCTTAGATTGGTACAAAATTTATATATTGATACAGATTTAAGATTTTAATTGGTGCCAGGCAGTGGTGGCACACGCCTTTAATCCCAGCACTTGGGAGGCAGAGGCAGGTGGATTTCTGAGTTCGAGGCCAGCCTGGTCTACAGAGGGAGTTCCAGGACAGCCAGGGCTACACAGAGAAACCCTGTCTTGAAAAACAATTCCCAGCAACCACATGGTGGTTTACAACCATCTGTAATGGGATCTGATGCTCTCTTCTGGTGTGTCTGAAGACAGCTACAGTGCGCTCACATACACAAATTTAAAAAAAAACAGATTTTAAAAAAATTATAAATTTAATTATCTAATATATTTCCTCCCTGATCAAAATTACAACCATTTCCAAATTATCCTTTAAAATGACAACCTATCTATAATTTATAAAATAACATGGCTGGGCAGTGGTGGTGCAGGCCTTTAATCCCAGCACTTGGGAGGCAGAGGCAGGTGGATTTCTGAGTTCAAGGCCAGCCTGGTCTACAAAGTGAGTTCCAGGACAGCCAGGGCTACACAGAGAAACCCTGTCTCGAAAAACCAAAAATTGGTTAGACTTAAGAAAGATAGCTTTAGCATCTGTTATCTAGTCTCTGTATGCTTAGAAGGCTCAGGACATGACTGAAGTTCAGACTGGATCTGTCTGAAAGGCTGAATGAACGAGTCCATCAGGAACCATCAGTTATTCCTGAAGCTGTTTTGGGAGGTAGGTAGCTGGAACAGTAGGTCATTTCAGTGTTCCCACAGATGAATCTTGTCAAAGCTGTACATTTTGTAACATATGAATCTTACAAACAAAAGTTTAGTATTATTAAGATATTTGTATGGATTATATAAGGTGCACAGATCAGTTAAGGATGAATTTTTTGTTTCTTGTTTAAGCAGGTGAAAGACAACTATCCTTTTATGAGTTAATTTGATCAATAACCAATTGTAATAAATCTTCATTCATGCCATGTGAAGGATGGCACGATGAATCTTAAGGATTCCACAACCAACAAGATTTATTGCCTAATTTTAGCTAAAGTTTTGGCTAGAGACATTTTTATGTCTAAGCCAGTTACAGGGCTGTTCCCATGTGGAGGAATCAGCAATTTAAGTTACCTGTTTTGTTTGATTTTCTTTTCTGTAGTCAAGATCTTTAGGGGAGTCTTCCCCTGTCATATTTGATCCATACCACTCTAGAAGGTGTCCAAAGTCTTTTCTTCTTTCTTCTTTCCTATTAACACAAATACAGAGACTTTTCCAAAACAGTGTGTCCTTAGTCCAGTAACCTGAAATCATAAAGGGTATAGATTGACTCAATTTAGTAGTTTGACCTCTCTCCCAGAAGATTAATATCATAACCATCAAACTTATAACCAAACACACATTTTAATAATTAAAATAATTCAAAGCAATTAAAGCAATCTAAACAAATAATTATGTTGAGACAGTGTTTCTTATCTCTTGCCTTGTTCTTACGTGAGATCAAGTTATTCTCCCTATCTCTTTCTCTTGACCTATAATTTAAGATCAAAGCCTCAACTTATTTGTTCATCTTTGTATATTTAAATTCTCCCTTTTAACTGTCTCCTGCCTTGTTCTTACACTAGGTCAAGGCCTAAATTTCTACTCTCTGTCTGAGATATGGTTATTCTCCCTATCTCTTGTTCTTGACCTATAATTTAAGATCAAAAGCCTCAATTTATTTATTCATCATCTATACTTAAATTCTCCCTTTTATGGAGATTAATATCTCTGTGGATATATATATATATATATATATATATATATATATATATATAT